>JAOTIX010000105.1:5276184-5288053 GCA_027123715.1 Gaidropsarus macrophthalmus | reverse complement strand
CACACACACACACACACACACACACACACACACACACACACACACACACACACACACGCACACGCACACACACACATACACACACACACACACACACACACACACACACACATACACACACTCACACATCAACACATAAACACACTCACACACACTCTCACTCACACATCAACACACACTCACACACACACATAAACACACTCACACACACACTCACTCACACATCAACACACACTCACACACATAAACACACACATCCCCGTGTGTGAGGGTGTGTATGGTTTGCCAATACATAGCCTACCATTGACAGAATGCCTCCTGCATTCTGTCAATGGATGGCACGCTCAGCCTGAAGCCGCCATTCATACAGTAATCTATTCATTCTAATTAATAACAATGCACTTCGAGGGTCTGTTTATGTTAGCGAGCAAATGAATATATAGCGTATATTATAACGCCGGGCATTTATGACACACTCAAAATTCATTGCTAGTTTGTGACTGCAGTAAACTAAATCCATTCTACATTCTTCATTCGCTCAAATGTTTTCATGGAGCCATGCCTTCTCCTCCCTTTGCCCGACTGCCATCCATTCATCGGTTGATCGCAGGGTGTCGCAGCAGTAGGTCTGTCTACCTCGGAGAAAAGCGTTTAATAAATATGACGCCTCCCCCCAGTTTTGACTGCGCCAATTAGGCTACTATGCGGCGTTAGTTTTCTTTTGCGGGAAGACTTACGAGCGGGCCTTGACCGTCTGATTTAGACATATTTGCGCTATTAAAAGCGCTCCTGTCGTCCTGTCGCCGGGTCTTTCTCCTCGATTGGCACATTAATCTCCTTTATTCCTCTCTTCCCCCGGAGCCCGCTCAACAGGCGTCTCTCACACCTTGTCTCGCAGTCTGGCGGTTGATCGGTCGGGGTGCGCGGTTACGGTAATATACCTGTCGCCGGGTCCGGGCATCCATCCAGAGAGGATCTCGTCTGCGTTCACACGTGTCGCTCGCCAGGCCACCTTTCAGGCTGTGTCATTTGGGAATTCCCTTTTCGCTTTAATTAGACAGAGAGCGAGAGAGAGAGAAAAGAGAGAGAGAGAGAGAACTAAAGTTCAGCTGACCCACTTTCCGAGGAGCCCATTACAGGCCGAGGAGAGACCACTCCAGGTGTTCTGCCGAGGAAGGTGATCATTCATTGGCTTGTGAATCCACTGAAACCCGTGCAGAACCCTGGAGGTCTGTAGGGCTCTGCTCGCTCTGATAATCGTCTATATTCCGTCATCATTACAGCTTTGGACGGTCCGACTTGTGCCCTTCCTTGTCCATGTCATCGTGGGGGTCTTTTATACGCTTGGTGTGAATATTGGGTGTGCTTTAAAACACTACATTGTGCCGTTTGACTACCCCTGCTTAGTCATCCGGGGGCCGTCACCTGGCTGTGTGTGTGTGTGTGTGTGGGGGGGGGGGGCCGCGGGCCCCTGTGTGTGAGGGTAATACAAAATGTCTGCCAGGACCCGCCCCCCTCTGCGGCCAATCACAGAAGGTGCACCCTGCTAAATTAATCAGAACCCCTTCATTAGGGCTCTTCTTAGCAATTCAAATGTTTCTAACTGCATAAAAGATGAAACACCTGATTTGATTAGCGGGATGTGATTTAATGTGCAGCGAAATTAAGGGACAGGGGTGACCTTGCGAGGGAGTGTGTTGGATATGAAAAGGAAACTGTGGCTCATGCACATGGGGACTGATGCAACAGGAAACACCCAAATCCAGTTTTATTTTGACCACGTTGACTTTGAGAAGTTGGTATTTTGCCCTGCGGCACATTTTATGCAAAATCTTCAATCGTTCCTGGGAATATTCACGGTGGTTGTTGCTGTTTGTATCCTCCTGAACATGTTGACGACTGAGTAAGCATCTTTAGGGGGCGGAATAATGACACTACGCCCTGAGGGGGATGAGCAGGGGTCTAGGACAGGAGGAGAAATAAACAACGGGGCTCGGTCACGTCACTAAGGGGAGAGATAGCACAATGCCGGGACTGTCACATCCGATGACGTGAGAGAGACAGGGTGTTCTCGCTGGATTAAAGGAACACTCCATCAACACACTTCACAAAGGCTCGTCTCGGCAGGAGAATCAAAGCGCACACCTTGTCCTGGCGTATTACGGGGCGCCAGGCGGATAGATCACCGAAAACCGGGGCGCAGGAGCACAGCGCTGTGAAGCATACTATATATAAGACATATTGAGGGAGGGAAGGAGGCGCGGAATAACGACATCGTTAAGTTCTACTCATTGTTGTCACCGTTTGGGAACGCGGGCCTCAACGTATCAAATATGCATCCTCCTTTGCATATATTAATGGCAAGAAGTCGCACTGCAACTCCTTCATCACTGGCGGAGGCTGATTCGATTTTATATTTTGGAGTCTGCACGTTTACGACACGGCAAGTGGAAGTGTACCACGGTTAGGTTAACCCGTTGTTTACCAGGATGGTGACTGAGGAGTTGGTCCAGATCTCATGGGTGGACAGTGCCAATGTGTAAACCACAGAAACGGATTCACTTTAATGTCCCCACAAGGGAGCTAATGTGGAGGCCCCTCTCATAAAAAGGTCTCTGTGGTTCCATTCCAGTGCGCTGTACTGACATCAGTATGACGACACTGTTCTCCACGGCGTCCTCGACTGCTCCTGTAACATTTGGAGACACCCCAAAGAATTTAGAGCATGATTGAAGGCTCATGTCAAGCCGCAATCAGTTACCGTCCAGGAAATTCGACACGCGTTTCATATCCCAAAGCCCTTTTTACTCGCGACAGCTGAAAGCACACGAGTGGACGGTTCCCTAACAATATTACGTACGCCCATTTCCATCACTTGCTACTTTGTTTTAACACCGGGTGTTTTTGGTGTCAGCCACAAATCAGGATGTTCCTCTGTCCTCGCCCGGCGAGGGGCTCCCCGGACGCAGCCGTCCTTAATGAGAGCGCCGTCTGAGACAGCCGCGGCGCTAATGGTTCATGAGAAGCGTCTTTCACACCGTCAGCTGGGGAGACCAACTTTGATCAAATCTGCATACCCAATTTACACTTCAAAGGAGAGCCCTCCCTTTAATTTCCATGAAATTGGGTGTGCATGAGACGGTGAGTTGGAAGAAAAATACCGTGGGAGGGGGTGGGGGGAATATGGCTGTCGCGCACCACACAGGAGAAATCACCATGGTGATTGGTGATGGGTTGCCTTTGCCCCTTGAGGGTTCGCTCATGATATAACATTACTCTCCGTGGCAAGTCCTCATAACCTAATAATCTTAACTGACCAGTAAATGTTGAAATACTTTTTATGGAACATAAATCTTCTCTGGGGCTTCGCCTTTAGCGACCTGGTTTGCGGCGTGACAAAAAAACACTTTCTTGGTTCACTGCGTTGGATTTTTCTCGATGGTCTGTTGTGCTTTGCTCGAAGAAGTTACCTGCTATTCCACACCTAATTATGTGTCTAGACACGGCGTCTCCTCCCAGCTGTCCATCACGGTCTCACACTCTATCATTTCCAAGGGCAGGAATAAATGTTTACTTGTAATTTAACAAAACATGTCGAGCTGCAAAAGGCGGATTCAACCTGTGGCATTAAACTCAACTAATGCGGTGACGGAAAAAAGTACTCTGTTTAAAACAACAGCCCTACACGTGAACACCAAGTTGAACCCTGGACGGGAGTGCTCAGCGGCTCCATACATGGAGATGCTATCACAGCACCAAATGCAGCGAAGCAATAACAATGTCCGACCGCTGGAAGACCAGTACAGCGCAACCAATCCATAGCATGGTCCTGACCCTTACTTGGCTATCTGGGGTTAGGTCATGCTTTTGCTTTGAAGGGGCCAGCAAGCAAACGGGGTCGGAGGTGAAATTGTTTTGAACTTGGAAAGGGGGCCGATGTTTACATCGTCCGCTTGGGGCTCACCCCTATCAACCACTGTGCGGCCTCCGTCTCTGCTGTTAGCTGCCTGTCAGCCACATCAACAACGCCTCCATCTAGCGAGTGTGAATTATTATTATATAGTGAATTATTTTCAGCCTGGTCTCACAGGAATCCGTGAAATAACCAAGGGTAATGCTAACTCAAAATCTGTGGTGGGCTGCACGGAAACACACGGATTTTGCTCCAATGCAAGTGAATGCGAGGGTTAGTTAATGACACTCGTGTGTGTCATTAACTAACTCTAAGCCTCACCCTAACCCTAACCCTTCACGGAAATGTCAGCATCCGTTGTATTGTATTGAGCAAAATCTGTACTGATGTTATTGAAACGGAGATCCGTGTGTGGGCCGCGGGATATGAGTGTCATTAACTTGGAGCGAAATCCATGCGTCTTTCACAGAACGAAATCTGTGTGTTCCACGGAACTAAATACATGTGTATTTCACAGAAATGTCAGTGATTCCGTGGTCCCACCACAGATTTGGAGTTAAGCGTTACCTGTGGTTATTCCACGGATTCCTGTGAGATCACGTTGATTATCACTACATTAGACTTAACAGCAACGCAAATTGGGTAATTTACCAAACAATGTCAAACGGGGCCAATGATGCGGGAAAACATAACTACGTCAACAAAGTAGACAAACACAAAGTACCCCGCACATGAAGACAGAGAAGGGCCAACGCTGTTTGTGTGTTGGGTGGAGGCACCCTCAGGCCAACGATTTAATCACAGGACAAACACAGGTGTAGCGCACTCATTATGGTGTCTGCTGCACGTTATTCACGGCGACCTTGACACACAGAGAGGAATGTCAGGAAGTGAATGTTAGCCACAACGCTTTCAACGGAAAGTCAAAGACACGAGGGATCAGAGCAGGGCTGCATGTGTTTCCTCCATGTACCTCACACACTCTGCTTTAATCAACACAGTCTGACACAGGCATTAAACGTGACATGTTACTTCAGCAGTGTACCACACATATTTAATCATGAAATACTCGCAAAAAACCTCCGCTCTCCCGTGTAGCAATCGAGCGGATTTGCCTTCGCAGTGGAACAAACAGTTTAACATTGTACCGTTTCCAAAGCATTACCCGCGCACAAAAACACGGCAGGCTGTTCTCTCATTACATATCTCATACGGTCTCCAACGCAGCCCAAATGTACACGCTCATAACCACACTCGTTATTAAACATTGGATAGCAGCCAAATTCATGTATACATTGAAATATGATTCATGACGGAAGCTCAAGCGCCCTTATAGATGTTTAGTCACACCACCGTAAGCCGTGTTGTGATTTAGTGTGTTTAATTTTCTTACAAAATGGATTGTGTTCTGCGACAGCTTGTGCATTGTATTACAGAGAATGCACACCATATATACAATAAAGGGAAAAGGTACCCTGCAATTTTTGTAGGAAGGTTTGCCTATACATCTTCATTTCTAAATAGGTCTGTACCAGTCAGACGTACGCTGTGCTAAACACACATTTAGTACGGGCATTAAAGAAAGCTCAGATAAGAGCCCGGGCAGGAGATACGGCCACAGAAACGTTCAGGCCCCTGGGACTTAGCTCCGCACCGAGGGGGGACGGGGCGTTCGGCTCTGCTGCCCCCAATCAAAACAGACCCAGAGACCTCTTCTATAGGGAGGCTATAGGGATTAGTTTCTCAGCTTGCTTTTTGTTTTTAGTTCTTCACGTGTTCGGTTCGAGCCCAGTCGAGAAGCGTTTTGTGAATTCAATAAATATCACGAGCATTAGGGAGAATTCATTTTGTTATGAATTTTTGAACATTTAATGAAATATTATGATGAATGATTGAAACCTTTAAAGTACATATTGCCTTGTGGTAAATTCTGACTTAAAGCAATTTTATGTAACAATCAATTAATTCATCCGGCCTTACTTCAGATTTTCAATTCATTGGTAATTCAAGCTTGATTGCAGTTTTCATGATAAGTAATAATCGTGATTATTACTCCTCCAAAACGTCATCCTTTTGTTCATGCCCGCGCCCACATTCAGTCACATGGAAAGCATGTGTTGGTTGAAGTTCAGCGAGCGGCCATTCATGTCCACGCGTGTTTACAGCGAGGTGCGCTGCGCCACATACGCCGTGACCTTTCACGTCTTCGCATTCATCGGGGGTCGCGGCGTCCTTCTACGCGCCGGCGTTCGCTCGCTTCTTCTAATGACCGTAATTATCTTAATGTTGCGTATTGCCTCGGGTAATTAGGAGACGGGGATGTTTTTAAATGCACGCTGTTACTGTAATTGTGTTTGCCAGCCGGGCGGCGGGGCCTCATTAGGTAGCGCCGCCTTCCTGTTTCCCTCGCCACGCAACACTCGGGTTTCAATCGGAAAATGTTTGGAGCGGACTAGCAGCGCTTAGCTTAGCGCTCAACCGAACTATCGCGTCCGAACGTTAAACGCCACCGTCCCCCCCTCGTCGAGTACGTTTGTGATTCTGTTTCGGGGTGACAGGCAGTTGGCGCGAAGGCTTCTTCTTCTTCCGAATCATCGACTCGGGTGCCCGCTGGTTATTCTTCAGCGGCGAACGGGTCGTCTGCCGTAGGGAACGAGAACGAAGCGGCTCCATTACTCCGGAGGCGTCTCGGCCAAAGGACTGTAAAATTGGTCACGGGAATGGTATTGATTCCCCGCTCCTCCCCTCCAGCGACGTTGTGACCTGACTGTTAACGCCGCTTTCGAATCCCGTCCCCGTTCTGAGCAGAATGAAGCAGTGGAGTACGCTCTGTGGTGCCGCACCAACTCTGTGCCGATATGTGTCAGGCTCATTATATATACATGTTGGCACAGATTTGCATATTTGCTATCTTAAAATAACAAAAATGCTAATCTCGACCTCCTTCAAATCATCAAATACTCATAAGCACATTCCTGGGAGAGGAGACGCAGAATGAATGCAAACGGGTTATGGTACAAAGAAACAAAGGGATACAAATCACTTAAGGTGGCGTATTTAGGGCAGGGAGAGAAGTACCGCAATAAATACGTCTTTAGGAGTGCCAGGAGACTAGGGCAGGCGGCGCACTTCAAACGGAGAGCATAGCATGAGGCTGTCTGAGACTGAAGAGGTTCTCTGCAGGATTGGACTGGTTTCATGCTGTCTTCAGCTTCCGTCGGGGTCACTGAGCGTCTCATGAGGTAGGGCCACTGAAGTGTCCACGGAGACGGCTAATCCGAATCGCAGCAGAAATACAACATAACCAATCACCCTGGATCGCCTCGAATTTCATACCTATCACACGACGTTTACATGGCTACCATCCTCAGACATCTGGCAAGCTGTAAAACGTCGGAGGTATGAGACGTGCTGAGAATAAAGGCTCACAAGGTGTTCTCCGTAATGATGTTATTAAAGGTTGTATCCGCGATTCTAGGCTGAAACATGAACAGTCCCATTCATGTGATCTTTCCTCTCGATCCGCTAGCTGCCCGCCCCATAAGCAGGCCATCAAAAAAACGCGTCTCTGTAGGCAGCCTATGCTCCGAGATTGTACACAAAAACAAATGGTAGTACCAACCACTCCAAACCACTCAGCGCATAGGCAGGCGCGCGTGTTGTTAGACCTGGGCATTCGAGGCTATAGCCCCGAATCTCTTGGGAATAACCCGGATCTCTGTGCCATAAAAAAACAAAACAGCATAATGATGAAAATAGCCCCACAGAGTAGCCTTTGATGTGGTTGCATTACCAGCAGCCACAGATGCAACCAGTAGCAACCGCACAATTCTGACATGTCCATAATGAGCAGATTTACAATCATTTGTTGTAAAATGTTGCAAATTCAGCGTTGGTATTCCTGTTTTGTGCTGCTAGCTAGCCTTTTAGTGAGATCATAAAGTGTTGTTCAGGACAGTAATACAATATATTTAGTGAGATGGATATAAAAAGATTCTAAACATTAACCTACTCAGTAGGCCTGTCCCGACGTGGGTCACATAATGATTGGTATTTCTTTTCCTTCTCAAACTAAGTTTAAATTGCATGTTCATCAACCAATTTCCAAATCTTCTCAGGGGAGAAATCCCCCAATCTCCGTCTTAAAAGGACTAACTTCTGAGATACAGCCCCCGGATGTGTTCAATTGCTAGCAACGCCCCTGCTACGGAGACATGTTTTTGACAGCCAGATTGTGGGGTGGGCAGCTAGCGGAGATGAATGTGATCATTTATCGTTTCGGCCTAGAATCGCTGATACAACCTTTAAGATCTTGAAGCGTCTTTTCTGCACTTAAGTATCCTGCCAGCCACAATATGCCCCGCAAAGGAAGGGAGGCGGGGGAGCGCAGGGCCCATGAATAATGTGGATCCGCGCAGTTGTGAATGAACGCGTTCTGAGGAGGGTCACCTTGTGGAAATCCGGAAGGTCCTCCTTGCTGGCCCACATAATAATGGAACAGAGGGCGGGACGGGACGAGACGAGACGGGGAGTGCGACCTCGGGCGCGTGCAGACAATGACCGATGCCCGGGGGAACGGCGGCCACCGTAATGCATTACTACTTTATAATTGACTTTAGTGGTAAACAAGATTTTCAAAGCGGGGCTGGTGGTTTAGTCTCAAGGTCTCCGGCTGCGCAGGGGTAGGGTTACTATCCGGAACCATCAAGTACACTGAAGATATTGGGATGTAAGAAATGGCGCCGAACATCATTTCATCATCAGTGACCTTGAGCGCGGCAGATAGGACAACCGGCGTTTGTACCCCTCACACCCACCGTTATTGAATAAAACCTGTTATCTCGGACCGGAGTCACCATCATCCCTTATGCTTGGAAATCAATTTGGCGCTCTCCTGGGGATGGGACACGAGGAACGGAAATTTAATAAATAAACAAATCTTTTTCTGAAATCATCTACCCGTCTGTTGCCCCCCCATTGAGGTTCACCTTGTGGGTAGAAATGGAGGTGCTGGTGCTGTGTAGACTCTCCTCGGCTAATTGAGCCAGCCTTCTGTCTCCGGCCCAGTGGCGGTGAACCTGATGTCAGCAGCCGTCCAGCTGTCTGTCTGTCCGTGGTTTACGTCTGCCGCCCTGATTGATGGTCACATGACGTGGTGTTTGGGGGACTCAGAGCCGGCCCACCGCCCTGTCACATGTCTGTGGTTAATGGGCCCTCCACAAAGCTCTGCTGACAGAACGGACAGCAGAAGTTAAGCTGACATGAGCCCTGTGACACACACAGACACGCACTCACACTGGCCCACTCATACACACCAACACACACCGTACACACACACATGCTCACACACACATGCACACACACACACACACACACACACACACATACACAAGCACTCAAAACAGAAGCTCCATGTTTATGTAATTAAAATAATTTTGTCCTTTGGTAGTCTGGGCTGTAAATTCCTTTTACCTCTGTTGTAGCATATGAGCTTTGGGAATAAATTGAAGTGAACTTCGACAAAAGACAAAGCACACTCACCAACAGACAGACCTCCATGTTACAGCAAATGTGTGACTGTTAATTATGATCCATCAAACCACTTTGATCTCTCGAATGATTCATCTTTCCTTTCACAGACAAGTTGACTCAACTCAACAAACTTTCCAAAAATGCAGAGGGTGTTAAATACTCGAGAAGTGGGTCGCCGTGTTCGGGCGGGCTGAGGACCAGTGTGAAGACCACCGCAGGCTGCCCAAGAGCCCTGTCAACACGTCTCACACGCCCATACCCTGCTAGACCCCCCCCCCTCCACTGCAGAACCTTCCAACTGCCGGGTGATGAACAGAGAGGACAGATCCACTGAAGAACTCAAGATTTACTTTGTGTACTAATCTCAGGTTTTACATGCACACGCATGGATACGACGCAACCAATTACAAATTGATTTTTGGATGGGAATTACCATGACAAAGACGTGACTACCAGCTTTAAAGGGGAAGGCATTCACAACACAACAAGGGTAAGGTATAATTACAATGATGGATGGTGACCTACAGAGAGGTAGGGACATTATCAATGGTGACCCTTAACAATTCTCGATTAACGGCTCAATAAATGGGTTATTCTAATGGTGACCTATAGCTCTCACCAGCCAATCAATTAGCATTCCTCTCATATTATACACTCTCAATCCACAGCTACTGGGATTCGATGGAACACGTAGTCCAGTCTAATCGGTGATCAGAGTAATTCCTTCACACTCTCTGAGGTCCACTGCTACCATGAGACCATATTGAAAACGTGCCGTATAATATTTAAAAGAGATTAATCTCTGCAGACTAAGACAACGACGGGGCCTTTAAATCTGTGTGTGTGTGTGACACGTGCACGCGTGCCATGTGCAACGCCACGCGCACACACGTCTCCCCATCACGGCGCTCCGATGGGGAAAAGTGGGCGAACTCGTCCGGAATCACGTACTGCACTTCCAGGACATAAAAGTGTTTTGTGGAGGTTGCCTCTGATTAGAGCCACCGCACATGTTCTAAATAGCTTAATCGCGGAGGGCAATTAGGCTGTCGCAGATCCCTCATTAGTCCAAATGCCTATGGGTGCAACAATTGATGTCCTTGTTATATTTTAATACATCACTTCAACACATGACGACATCCATATTTAATGAGCCTCTCTCTCTCTCTCTCTCTCTCTCTCTCTCTCTCTCTCTGCGTCGTCTGAGGAGAGGGCAAGCGGAAATGGATTACATCGCCATTAGTCAGGAAGAGCCGTGAACGGAACGGGAATTCACGGGAGCGTCTGAAGGCGACGACGTGACGGAGTTCTCCGTTTTGCCGGGCCGCACGGAACGTCGCCATCTGGATGAGCTACGCGGTGTTTACCAAACCAGTCGTAAACCCCTCGTCCCCCGGCTGGGGAGAGTGGCGGGTTTAAGTAGCAACCGGTAAAACGGTGAACGTACCTAGTGGCGGGGGCTCTGCGATAAAAAAAAAACCCCGTCACACTGATGTGTAAATCGTTTCGCATTTCGACGGGGATGCGTTTAGGAGTCAGGCAGCGAGTTCAGAGCCGTGTTTACCGTGCAGAGTTATTCAGAACCCAACATCCGTTTTGCAGTTCTGAAAATATATTCGAGAAGATTTCCTGATAAATATCACTTACTGATTTAAGCAGGTAGCAGCAAGTAGCTTCAGCAGCAACACTTTTCCCCTTGGTACTTGTAGTTTCACCTTCCGTTTCATTTTATCAATCGTTTTGTGAATGATGTGCTCAATCATATTCCCCTCAACAGGCCCCAGTCCCCAGACGATGAGTATTTGTGAACAAAGAGACCCAAGTGCTACCTTTTCTCTATCTTTTTCAATACTCTGCAGTCACAACAAACATAAATCACCCCCCTCCACAACCCCCCACCCCCCCAAAAATGAAAAAATGGTTGACTGTTGGAACGCAACCAAGCCTCCTGGAGCCGCCACATTTTCCGCGCTCTGACACGGCCGCGTCCAGATAGGCTATATTAAACAACACTTCTGCTACATAAGTGTTGTTGTGAAGGTGAACGCAGGTGGCTGATGGAGATACGGAGAGGCCTGGCCTTTTTTGCGGAGCCACTCAGCAGTCAGAGGAAAGACAGGAACTCAGGGGGAATGCGTCTGATGTAGTGTGTGCCCGAAGAGACGACCGTGACAGCGAGCCATGAAGGAAATAGGATGCCAAGCGGAGAACTACCAATGTAGCTCTTCGCTTGGGTTTGGATTTAGCTTTGCTTCTTATTGTGTTCTTTGTTTGTTTAATTGGTTTTGAATGTTCGGTTGTTTAATAATATTTTTTCTTCACCATATCGATTTATCAAAGGACAAGAAATTCAATTCAATTCAATTCAATTCAATTTTATTTATATAGCGCCAAATCATAACAAAAGTTATCTCAAGACACTTT
>JAOTIX010000105.1:5013609-5024524 GCA_027123715.1 Gaidropsarus macrophthalmus | reverse complement strand
ACACACACAGACACACGCACACACACACACAACTCAATGTATACATGCACATTCTGCTAAGTCTCCACACACACACACACACACACACACACACACACACACACACACACACACACACACACACACACAGCCTATAGAGAGATGTATACTTTAAACAGGTCTGGTCCTGTCTGGTCCTAGATGCTGAATAAAATATCCACACAGAAAAAATCAAAGAGTGTCCTTCTGCACATTTATTATAACCTATTGATATTTTTGATTTGATGGAGGTTGTTTTATAAATTCAGGGGAGGGGGTTGGTTTAAAGTGGTCTCCAGCTGTCCCAGAAGACCGCGGTTTGCTTGTGAGTTTAGTGTGTTGGATGTGCGTGTAAAACGCTCCAGCTGACGGTCCACAGCGGTGCCGTTGTTATGACGGGGATTAGTTCGCCCAGCAGTCTGCACTGCTTCAGTCGCGGAGGGTATTCCTCACCGCCGCTGCCGGCTGTTTACACACACTGTCAAGTTCGCGGTAGAAGCTGCGCTTTGGTGTTGGTCATTTATCAGCAGGAGGGGGTTTCTTCTCCTTCTTCTTCTGAGCGTTTTCTTCGCAGTGACCAATGGGAAAATATGGAAGTAATTCAAAACAGATGAGGATGGGTTCAAGAATGAGTTCCGTTCCCCGCCGCTGGGTGGCGCATGGAGCGAGGCAGGGACACCTCCAACCCGACACCGCGGACACATACTCAATAATCAATCAACTGCACCACAATTAAAGCGATCAGGTGACGGCGGACAGGAAGCAGGGAGGGACATACATCCAGACATGCTGATCTCGGTGACCTGTTGCCTTCCCATATAACAACACGTTTTAAAACGAAGCCATATTCTACATTTATAGTACTTTATAGAAGCGTATGGTCTCTCTTTATTGGCATCAGATGCCTGGGCACCCCTCTTCCCTCTCGTGTTGGTGTTGAGCGTTTCAGGGTTTGTGTTTCTGGATTGCAGCATAAAGAAGTATAAAATGCACAAACTCCCTCTCCTACTGTACATTGCGTGGCTCCGACGTATGAATGAGCTATATGTTGCTCAGGGACCAATTTATAGCCTCCCCCCGCCTCCCACGTCCCACCTCTCCCCCCTCCTCCCGAAGGGGAGGGGTGTTGTTTTTGGAAGCGAAACGCCCGTCATTCAAATTCAGGCCAATGAGAGTGTGCGCGGGCATGAAACTGTACCCGCGCCGGCACAACAGGAGGCGGGGGGGTCCGAGCGAGGACGCATGGCCGCGGGAGCACGGAGCGCTGACTCGGTACGTTTCTTCTGAGCGATACACCACTTTGCACACGCACACACTCTCACACACACACACGCACACTCACCCCACACACACACCCCCGCCCCTTACTGTCGATCGTGCGTTGACGATCCGTCAGGTGACCGAACGGGTCTGCGCGACGCGTACAGAATATTATTTATTCGTAGGCTGGAGACGTTTTCCTTTCCACGGAGCGCTGCGGACAGCTGCGGGTTCGAGTCCGCACGGAGCCTTCGGACCGCGATTCCGCGACCGCCACGCAAACTGCGAGTTTTCGTTGTTGAAAAGAGGACAGCCACGGAGCCAGCAGGGCTGACACGGTGGGGTTCTCCCTACTAAAGCTGCAGGACATTGTTCTGTGTTTCCAGGGGACACCGGTTGGTTGGTCTGTTCTTCGGCTTTTTCGCACCCGAGTTTCCGAAACGGTGTGAGCGCACAGTTGGACGCACTGGAATAAGAGTGTTCCTACGGGGCTGTACCCTTAACAGCGAATTATGGTAGCTCCTTTTTTATTCCAAGAATACTAATCTTCAAGATTCTACCCTCACTCATGCCGATTTTTTCATATCAGCGAGTTCAAGAGATGCGTCCGTTTTTTCTACGCGGATAGATTGGAGAGCCGAGGCACAAATCACGCGCAGGAAAGCACCGCTTCTCACCAGACTGTCAGTGCGGAGTCGGCTTCAAGCCGCCTGTGATGGACTAAACACGAGTTGAACAGGTGATCGCCCGCTCCGTGCGTCAGAACTTTTTCCCCAACATCCAAAGCAACACCGAGAAGGACTTTAAAAGCTCGCCCAGGTTGGGGAGCCATGCCGCAGGTGGAGATGTTTCTCCTCCTGTTCCTCTTCGTTCGGATGTGCGTGTACGGCCAGGACCCGGCGTCCAAGGTGGTGACCGATCGATATGCCGTCTTCTGGAACCGCACCAACCCCAGGTAGGACCTCTCAACCCCCCTCACAACTGAACTTATTCTCCGGGTTTCACGCATCCACGAAGTACCGTTTCATCTGTTGAGACGAAGGGTTCACCTCTCCTAACTCACCCTAACCCCTTCATAAGTCATATTCTAAGTCCTTCACAAGTCATATCCTAACCCCTTCGGAAGTCATAGTCAGCATATGTGCCGTTATTGGAGACGCGCACTGCTTCACATATTCTACTGTTTAATTATTGCAAAAATAGTCAAACTTAGTATTTCGTGCAGAAGGTCTTGTAAACCTAATATGTAGAAAGGCCCAATACAAATTTAAAATGTGCAATTTCAGTATTTATATACATACACATGTTCAGGAGTACCTATATGTTGTTTTTAATGGCACAAGTCGGGGATGCTCCCACAGTTTATATAAATCCGAAACCGGTGAGTAGACAAAAAACCGGTTAGAGTGCACCTCGGTGAAACTATAATTCGTTTTCCTTCTCATAATCCTTTCTTGTTGGATCACCCGTGACTCAGAATGACTCTCTTTCAAAAATCCCTCTTGTACAATTATTTCCTATTGAGAGAGAGAGAGTGTGAAGGAGCCTACGCCTTACGTCCATTGAGAAAAAGTACAGAACCTTGCGTGTCACACAGGGACGCGCTGCTTTTCTCTGCCACAGAATCAACGTCAGGTATCAGTCCGTCACCAAACGGCTATCTAATGCGTGATTGTTCCTGGAACAATGCGCGTCTCGGCCGGGTGGCTCATGATTGGTTCTTAACAGATCCCCGTGTTGTTGGTTGGTTGTAGAGGCAGCGGTGTCTGGCATGAGTCAATAACATAATGAAGGTTATATTGACTCATGGATAAGAAACTCGTTTGTTTGGCTTTTTTTTTCAGCGCACAGACACACACACACACAGACAGCCACTCACACTGCGATGTCGCATGCTCTTATTAAGGGCAGCGCGCGTCGGCCGTGAATAAATATACAAATATCCTTAAAAACAAGGGGAAGAAAAGCTGCCAGCCTCCAAATGCAAATCACGCGGCGGCATCAAAGGACGCCAGATAACTCAGAACGCGTAACAGTTGATAAAATCTCGGGTAATAACCGTCTCCTTCCTCTCCTTTACTACGCCTCCTTTATTTACGGCCGTTTAAGTTCCCCTGCTTTAGCTCCAGGGCCCCCTCAGCCCCCAGGGTCTGGACCCCCTCCCCAGACCCTGCCCCCCCCCACCCCCGGCCCATGCTGGGCGCCACAATGCGGGGGTGCGCTTGGTGTCTGAGCGGGCAGGCTCTGTTCGCGGGGCGCCCGGTGCTGTGCGAGAAGTGCAGGGGGCCGAGGTCAGACCCGAGGTGGGACGCCGCCGGGCCCCGGGTTAAGTACAGGCGGCGAGGGAGCCGCGCTCTGGGTCAGCGGCGGGGCAGAACCGCACGGGGGTGTGTGTGTGTGTGTGTGCGTGTGTGTGTGTGTGTATCGCGGGGGGGGGTGAGGCATGGCGATGGGCCAGGCACCCTGCCTGGCCTTTGTTTCCCTAGAATGGAGCTCTGGATAAATGAGTAACCCTCGGCGACTGTCTTCTTCTCCGGTCCACGCGGCCGGGTCAGCGGCCCGCCTCGCCCCGGAGCGGCCTGGGGGAACCCAGCGCCGGCCTCTCTGACCTGCGGTAGAACCCAGGCTGTGTTCTGCACGAAACCCCTGCTGGCTAATGTTAGCATACAGGGCGCAGGTCAGACCTCCAGACGAGCATCTCCTCCCTCTGCTCCTCCTCCTCCTCCTTGTCCTCCCCCTCCGCCTCCCCCTCCTCTTCTTCCTCTTCTTCTTCAGTTTGACCAAAATAGAGAAAATGGCCCCCAGAGCAGAGGTCCACACTTAACCGTTCACGACTCCCCCTATGCGTTGGCTCCAGAACTCGAACAGGAAGTGAGTCGTGAGGAATGTGAAACGGCAAAGACGCGTTCCCGGTTTTTTCCGCGCTGTGTCGCGCACGCGCTCGAGTTTCATTTTTGTCCTCAATCTTAAAATAAAAGCCACAAAGACGACCGGAGGTTCAGAGGAAACGCATAAAGATAGAACAGGGGTCTTGCTGAGAGGGTGCATGCGGTGTTTTAATGTGGTTTAAGCAGCTGGAAAGATTAAGTTCCTCTTTTTTTATGGAATATTTAGCCACATCCTGTGTTTTAGGTGCCCCGTTGCTGTAGATTTAATTCAAAAGAAATAAAAACTCAGCCGGGAATACAGCGAACGCGCTTCTGTCTCCGTATTCTCTCCTCGGAGAGGAAAAGTCATTTTTCTTTTAGCGTTGAATCACATCACCGGTAATGGCCGCCGTTTGCAGCGCGTGTGAAAGCGGCTCTCCATTTCACATTAGCGGCAACCGAAATTCGCGCTGGAAACTAGCGAGCGAGAAGCGGGCTAAAAGCGGACTGAAAAAGCCGCACGGCGAGAGCCTGCCCGGCGACGAGACACGTGAGCCCGTCCCATATGTCTCACCGTCATCATCGCCATCCGCATCGCAGGCGAAATAACAGAGTGGCAGAGCTGCGATGTGGTGTAGTTACCGCCGCACTAACAAGGAGCTATTAGCGAACTCCCCCGCTCAGCCAGCCCTCCATTTAGCAGCTTCATTAAAACCCAACGCGGTCCTCACGTGGCCCGCGCCCCGCGGCGCCCCGCCGCCGCCGCCCAGGGTGTTTATTTGTCGCTGATAGGTGGGATCAGCGGAGAATCAGGACCCCGGGTTCGGTCCCTAATCTCACCGAGCTGTTTGTGTCCCCCGCCGCCATGGAAACCGATACCCCTTTCGTTATCAGACATCAGACGAGCTCATTGGGTGAGGACTAACGAAGTGACAGCTGGAGTTTGGGGTGGGGGTGGTGGGGGAGAGGGAGACAGATTCCTGCAGGAGTGGAGTCTCCCCGGGGCTGAGGGTGGGGGTGTCCTCTAAGCACTGATAATGCACATCTAAGGCCCCACCACCCACCCCACCCACCCCACCCACCCCAACAACAGATGCAGCATACTTCTGCCCTAACACAATCAAGAGATGGGAGTCAGGCGTTGCTCTGGGCTGGGTAACAGTAGCCGGGCCTTCCCCTCGCGTCTCGCAGATCAGCCTTTAAGATACCGCTCGTTTAGCGTCCGTTTGCTGTTTCCACCAATTAATAAATGGCAGAGGGGTTGTGTTTTTCTCCCCCGCTGCTGCTTCTGTGCACCTCGTTTCCCCCCCCGGTCCCTCTCTCTCCCCCTCTCTCCTCCCCCTCTCACCACCCGATCGCGGCCTCCTCTCTCCCCCCCCATCGTCTCCAATAACCTCCGATGTTTGCTTTCCTTGCGCCCCTTTGCTTTTTAACCTCCACTTAAGGAACAACACAGAGCTTCTCCCCTCGCCTGCCTGGCCGGTGTTGTTCTAGTTTCCCAGCGGCTTTGTGTGGGTCTCCGTGCGCATTGTTCCCTGTGTTTACCCTCCGCCTCCCTCTCTGGCTGCTCCCCCGGCCCCCCCGCTGCCGCTCGGTTCCGCTTGGATTAAAAAAAGAAAAAGAAAATGGACACAATAAAGTGGCCATATCCAAATATTGACTGGGTCTGGGGAGCAGGAATCTGGGTGAACGGGCCGTCTCTCTCATTCTCTCTCTCTCTCTCTCTCTCTCTCTCTCTCTCTCTCTCTCTCACTCTCTCTCTGGCTTCATATTCGGATCAGCCAATCGTTGGCTGGATGCGGGGATCCGGAAGCGCGTGATTGGATGTTAACAGACCAACACCAACTCAATCCGCACTAGTGAAAACAGTTAAAAACTCTCTGTAAAGGTTGAACATGTACAGCGTTGTGTGTGTGTAGAGTTATTTGAAATCCCGTTCTGAAAGTGAACCAGTGCTTCCTTGGTAGAATATTTCTGTCACCAAACAGAGATCGTAGCTCCGCCCCAGCGGTTTTTCAAATTGCGGCTGTGCTATAACGCAGAAAGACAGATGGATCTGAGATTGGTGCCTAACGACAGAGGCTGCACAGGAGAGTGTTGGTTGTGGCCAATATGGATTAAATATCATATTGCGATCACGTTGATGGATGACGCAACAATGGCATGACTTGCGATTTGGCCATGGCGTCCTCCCTGTACACCTATATTTATCTACCCCATTGTTATTGTGTATTAAAGACACGTATACCCACAGTATCTCTCCCACAATGCATCACTGCTCGAGCTGTCATTTACCCATTATTGTTTTGGCTGGGGTTAGACTGACAAAACATATTCTCCAAGTGGAAGCTGTGGAAGGCAATTTGCAGAAACCAGCCAGAGTTCAGTAGATTTTGAAAGTTGTCAACGAATGAAATGTCAACCCCTCCTTTTCTGGACTTACCCAAAACGCAAGCTAGTTCTGGAGTAGCTCTGGCTAAGCTTGTGGAAATAACATGCGCGATGCGTGCTCAGAATGCGTGCAGGTATAATTGTAATGATTGCACAGGGTTATCGCAGACCCCCATATTACATCACATAAACCAGCGTATTCTTTGTCTTTCTTGTCAGAGCTTTTGATTTATTGCATGTTGTCGGGATGTAAAGATCATTTCAACAGATGTGACCCAAAAAATTGCATCTTCAATGAAGTGCCCTCGCTTTAAGTATCCTGTACGCATTGCGAAATAGCTAGCGGATAAACAAAGACTGACATGCAGAAAGTGCTGCATGCTAATGCTGCGGTATATATATATATTCATTTAAACTGCGGCATGAGGCCGGTGTAACCGCGGAGACGCACATCGCGGGGGTGTGGCTGTGCCCTGCAGCATCCGGAAGAAGGGGTCACAGGGGTGCTTGTCAAAGACAAAGCCTGGTTATGAGTCGGGGGTGTCAGGTCAGGAACCTGTCCCCTTCCACAGGGGGGGGGGGATTCCTCCCCCTTCCACCTCCCCCTCCCCCGACAGGAGAAAGGTGACCCCTCCCCTCCCCTCCTCCCCCGAGAAACTTGATGACCAGAAAAATGTGTTTCAACCGCAAAGAGTTAATGCCTTCACAAGCAGCGACGACTCCAGACATGCTTTGCGGTAGACGATTAGGAGGAAATTGCAGCCGGGTCTATAATTTGTCGCCTGGCTTTAAATTGGCAGGTAGCAGAGGGTTAAAAGCTGTGAAAAAAAAAAGAGAGAATAAAAGTTCCTTTTTTTTACGGCACAGAAAACATGCGTCTAATTAAAGGGTAAGGCCGGCGGGTTCGGCAGCACCTTTAAAACTCGAGATGTTAACGGCGCGAAATCCTATATCTCGTGAAAAAAAATAAAAATGTTGTCCGGGGCCACCGGCCCCCTCACGCTCCGTTTGAAGGTGACCATAAAAAACCCCCAAAACGCTTTAAGCCAGCGGGCCGAGGGCTGCTTTATCCTCCGTGTCTTCCTGCGGGAGAGGAGCGCCCCCGTGGAGAGGCTGGCCTGCTCTACGACCCCCCCACCCCACCCCCTTCATGTAGGGCAAAGGTGGCCCCAACGCTTTGTCTGCGTTCACATTAACATGCCCCGGCCCCCGGGGGGAACCCTGCATGCTGATTGGCAGGAGGTTCCAGATTGGAAGGGGGCTTCAAAAAGAGTGTGCCTGTCGTGGATTGATTTCCTTTTTATATTTTTGGACGTGCTTTTGTTTAACTCATTTAAATCCCCGCGTGGCCACATTTTTCAATCGAGTATCGCCGCGTGATAATGAGTCTGAAATAGTTCATTTTTGAATTCCGGCGTGGATATTAAATGTCTGTCCCTGGTCCATTGTGCCTCTCGTGTGAGCCCTCCGCAGCCTTGTAGCCTTTGTAGTGAAGCCCAGCTTTCAGGGCGTCGGAGGTATGAGCCCAGAGCCCTGCGTTTGATATGCGCGACAGTCAACGGATTAGTGGGTGCTGGGGTGGCGGGGGTGGGGTGGGGGGGGACTCCCAACTCTTTGGACCTAATCTCACAGTTTCACCCGAGTGCACCGAGGTTCACTTCTCTGCCTCCTCGCTCTCAAGCCTTTTCTTTTCTGATGTGTTTTAAATGTGAGCGGTGAAATGGCATCCCCTCTGTCTTTGTGGGCAGCGGCGAGGGGTATTAGCAAAGAGGCTATAAGGGGCTTAAGAGGTCAGACCTTCCTTTTGTGTAGAGACACAAAACACTTCCTGTGAGACCCTTCACCCCTCTCTGTTCTTCTCCCAGAAAGCCAGGCCCGGCCTGACCATTCACATTAATCAGCCTGAGCCCCTAATGACTGCAGTAAAGCTTCTGAAAACGGCCCCTTTAGAAGGGCCTAAAGGGCCCCTCACCCAGCTCACCGCCCGGCCAGGGGCCACTCTCTCTCTCTCTCTCTCTCTCTCTCTCTCTCTCGCTCTCCTGTGAGAGCGAGAGTGAAGCTCTCTGGCGGACATGCTCTCGGAGCAGCAGGTCTCAGGTGGCACTAGCCTTCTCAGGTCCCTTGGCTGAGCGACAAGCAGGCAGTGACAATGTGGAGTTACACCTTCACCACCACCTCCACCACCTCCACCACCACCACTGTATAAAACACACTGAGGGGCCGTGCCACCGGTTGGAACATCTCCTAGAAAATAGCTTCCGCAGCCACAATGCTGTTTTATGTGCCTTCTATTTTGTGGAGTATCTTCTGGGACAGGCCGGTTGTAAAAGGGGCTTTTGTGCCGCGCTGTACCAAGTATTCAAACGTGAGGAGGAATGAATTGACGACAGTCTCGAGTAGAAGATGGAGGCAGTGTTCAGCAGGGGGAATATGCCAGAGTGGCAAATTCCTTTCACAAATAGTTTTGGTGTATGTGACGGATGTGATATATTCTTATATTATTTGTGCCACCTTGGTGTGGTCTGCCAGCTTTTTAGCACGGTGTACAATTTCATCTGGATTCACGATAAAAACAAAAGCATTGAGACTGACCGGGACAAAATGTACTATTAAATCAAACGCATTACAAAATACTTGTGTTGAGCGGAAAAACATGCTCTATAAATGACCAATATGTGTATTAATTTATAAATTCCAATTTTACTTTAACGTTTTATTTCAATTTCTTATTCTTGGCGTTAAACAACATTTTCTATACATTCCTATGGTCGTCCCTTGCCAGTTGGAAATTGGCAGAAAATATGTATTCCTTATCGTGAACAGAAAACGGTGTGAATGTGTCTGAGGAGCGCTTGTTTCTCGTGAACTTGGCGTGTCTGGCCGGCCCGAAGAGACACAAAAGTGTTTCCTTCCGATTGGATTTGAGCACATTTGGGCGCTTTGGGACCCATTAAAGATTGAAACGGTGTTCGCGATCTCACGGTAAATCTTGGTCTAGGAAACCTGGTCCTTGACACGCAAGCAGGAGAAATCCAGGTCAGAGCCTTGGTGACCTTAATACCCTGCTCGTTATTGGTACCGCTGATTTGAATGGGAAAACTTCCATTGGTCTGATACGTTGATGCTCTTTGGGGTCTCTGCTCCCTGGATGAATGCGATCATGTATGGATGTACAGATTACAATCTGCCGCCATTTGTAAGCCTTCCCAACTTTCACGACTTTCTTTTTTCTATCGGCATATTTTTTATGCTGCGCTGGGGGCGGGCGGGGGTGGAGGAGCGGTGTACGAAGGCAGCCATTTTCAAATGTGACACCATTTTGTATCAAGGAGATAAAACTAGGTTACGAACCCTGGGACTCTTCTTGAACCGTGCACGCTTTTCCTAATTCGTAAAGCACGCCGTTCGGGCGATGTTATTTTATCGCCCGATCGGCGCACCAATTATTATCAGGAAATACGTGGTTGTTGTGGGACTCGTTTTCCAGCAGCGTGCAGACAAACGGGCAACTGCCGCGTATCATCAAGGCAAAGCGTATTTTTCTTATTCTTAAACGAACATAACGTCACTCGACGGCCCCCGCTGTGATTAGCTTACGTTCGAAATTCATTCACACCCTAATCGAATTCTGGTCCAACGCCCGCATTGACCGGTCGGTTGGCGGTACGGTGGCCTCGCGGGGCCATCCACATTGAAGCGGCTCCCGGCACTCGTGTCAGCCGCAGCGGTAACGCAGTGGGGGCCGGCGCAGGCAGAAGCTGCGGACGCCCGTGCCGAGATGATCTCCCTTTATGTCTTGGCTCCGCCAGGGCCCAGAGTTATTCTAGTGCATAATTGATGAAGGGGTTAGAATAGCAGAAGTAATGCGATGAGAGGGTGCACCCAAGCGAACCGGGGGATCGCGTGTGTGGAGGAGCAAACATTGCAGGGACGAGAGGAGGGCATCTGGAGTAACAGGTCCCCTGCACACAGGCCCCGGCGCAGAATGCCAGCCGGCAGCCAATCACAGCGTCCCCCACCCCGGCCAATGGGAGCCCTCGGTTCGGGTAGAATACTACGTTCCCGGTGAACTAAGTCGATGACTATCCAATAATAGGCATGTTTTTAAATCTGCGCGAGTCAGCGCTGGCTTTTTATAATTTTTGGGAGCCATGGTAGTTAGTATAATTACAATTTTTATGCGTCCCTGAAGTGCTATGTCGATGAAATGGTATAGATTTAATGGCTTATCTCAGGTTGCTTGGCAAGGAGTGTTTTAAATGACATTGGGATGGGAGCTGTGTTCTGCCTCGGAGCACCGGCCTCTCTCTCTCTCTCTCTCTCTCTCTCTCTCTCTCTCTCTCTCTCTCTCTCTCACTCTCTCTCTCTCTCTCTCTCTC
>JAOTIX010000105.1:4710113-4723430 GCA_027123715.1 Gaidropsarus macrophthalmus | reverse complement strand
CCCCCCCCCCGGCCCCCCCCCCCCCCCCCCTCCCCCCCCCCGCCCCCCGCGCGGGGGGGGGGGGCCGCGCCCCCCAGTGAGAAACATGACTCATACGTCCGATGCACTGCTACATGTTGTTCTGTTCACACTGCTCAGCTGCTCAACCAGCTGGTGTGCGATGAGTGTGCTAAGTAAGCGGCTACATGGTCAGCGCTGCTAACCAGGTGGGCTCCACGACTCAATGTCTTGTATTTCCCAGGTTGCAACCACGATCCCTTCACAAAGCCTGGCCTGGCCCTGAAGGCACCAAAGTCCTCAGGAATATGTAACCAGAGGACTTCAAAGCCGGACGAGTGCTGGAGAGGAGACACTTGGCTCCATGGAGATATGCTAATGATTACAGGGGCTGTACAAATGAAATGCAAAATGTGTTGAAATATGTATTATGCATGGAGCAACTGAAGTGTAGGTGGAGCACAAACTCAAGTTTCTCACTTGATTGTAAATATTTTGAATCAGCCTTGTAAAGCCTGGGTAGGTAATGAGGAGGAACAAGACACAATAGAGAGAGAGCACTGTCAGGGTGCACGCAGTTAGCCTGGTCGCTCGGCAGACACAAGTAGGACATCATTCAGGCAAAATTAAATGATTGACAAAGCTTATTGCAGTCACAGATTACAAATCATTTTCCTTTCTGGGTCTCTGCATGTGATACATTGATTGCAGCTGGGATTTAAAGACCATTTCAACGAATGACGATAAATTGCCCAGAGACTATTGGTGGAAAATTACTCTTTGATAAAATACATGGTATTTTATCAAAGGTACACTGGTACATTGTACTGCTTGTGGTTTGATATAAGGTTAGCATTCTTATGTTCTCAAGCTGTACATTATCCCTGTTGAACAGAGGGTGGGTCTTTTTCAAAATACATATTTTCCTCAGTTTGAACACATTTGAGCACCTCTGACACCAGATTTGATCATTCAGTGTTGTGAAACAGGTCATTAAGCACAGGTCTAGACCTGTGCACCTGTTTCAGAACACAGAGTGTGTGGGTGGTTTGTGTGAACGTGTATGTGCATGTGTGCGTGCGTGTGTGTGTGTGTGTGTGTGTGCATGTGTGGGCCAGACAGTCGTGCCGTTGCTGCACTGACCTCAAACAGAAGGGGACTGCACCAGGGCCCGAGGTGGGGCTGACATTAACATGCAGGGGAAGGTCATGCAAACACTCACACACACACAAACACACACACCTATACAAACACACGTGCACATACACACGCTGACCCATACATACACACACCTATACACACACACACACACACAGACAGATACACACATAATCACACACATGCAAACATCGATATCCGCCACGCACACACGCACTGTGCCAGGGTCCATAAACCCATCTATTTCAAAGGGATACTCTGTACTGGTCTCCTTGGTAATGGAGCTTAATGTACCGGGGCAGTGGGGTGTATATTTATAAAAACGGATCGTTCCGTTCCCTGGTTCTGATTGGCTAAAAGCTGTTGCACAAAACGTAAGAGTAATAAAGTCATTTCAAACACACATCTGTGACGTCTATGACTGCATAACAATTTATTATATATATAGAAAATATAGAACATGTATGTATAGAGAGAGAGAGAGAGAGAGAGAGAGAGAGATAAAGTCATATATGTATGTATGTATAGAGAGAGAGAGAGAGAGAGAGAGAGAGAGAGAGAGAGAGATAAAGTCATATATATATATATAAATGTGTATGTTAATATATACGTACCCAGCAGCCACCAAGTCCCGTGCGCGTGCTCTCCGTCTGCACGTCTCGTAGGAACGGCAGGTGAGAGAACCTGGAGAACGTCAGCAGCAGAACCCCCTGCATGCGCTGGGAAGCCACCTAGAGAACGCAGAACGATAACAGTGTGCGGAGGGGTCCATAACATCTGCGAGAGGCTAACGGCTAAACGGGGGATTCCGCGTTGCCATGGAGCCGGAAGGCCGAGAGCTGCGGACTGACCAGCACGTAGCCGCAGGGGGACAGCGTGTCCATGCAGAGCTCGCTCCACTGGTCTGTGAACAGGGCGTCTTTAAGTCGCTTGTTAATCATGGAGTTGACTTCCTGTAACCTGAGGTACACACAGAACAAAACATCGCCATCAGCCCCTGGGAGAGAGAGGCAGAGACACAGGGAGCGAGAGAGAGAGAGAGCTAGGTGTGTGTGGGAGAGGAAGCTAAAGATGGTTGATTGGCTGGCTCACCCGATGATGAACATGTCTACTGTGCTGTCGACGCCGTCAGGCCCGAACAGAGAGGTGATGTCGTCCGGGGGAACTGCTGAACCCACGTTCCACGTGACGATGTAGACCCTACGGGGGAGGAAGATGAGACTATGAGATGAAGGCTAATCAATAAGTTAATGAAGTTAATATATGATAGAACAGAAGCTATAATATTAAGCTATTATAACACTATGTACCTGAAGTCATTGGTCTCTCCGGGTGTTTTGCTCCCCTGGTCTGGGGTGGTCCCTCCAGGGGTCTTATCGTCGGCCTGCGGACCCGGACCCGGCCCTGGACCCGGGCCTGGACCCGGGCCTGGACCTGGACCTGACCTGGGGAGAGGCAACGGCGGGAGGCTGGGCTGGTGGTTGGCGGTGCAGGTCTGGGGGCTACGAGGACTGTGGGGGCTGTGCGGGGACCAGGAGGGCTCTCCGGTGCGGGACGGGGAGAGACCCTTGGCCCCTGGGGGCACGGCGATGCAGAGGGGGTTGCAGGGCTCCTTCTCCCCGGAGTGGCCCTCGGGCCCCCGGCACGGCCTCACCTTGGCCCCCAGGGTGGTGGGTCTGGGCCGGCTGATGCTGGCGAGGGGCCCGTTGGGGGAGCGGCCCTCTGCAGGTCCTGAGGGGCCGGGGCAACGCAGGGGTTCCTGGGGGGCTGCAGGCTTGAGCGGGTGGGGTCTAGAGTGTAGGGGCCCACCGGGCCCCAGGCCGCCCTGCGTCTGCTGCATGTGTTCTGTCCGCCTGCAACAGAAAGATCCAGATCAAATCAGTCACCATATCCAGGGTGTCCTGAATATTCATAGTTAATTATCACATGCTAATACTTTGTCTAATAATACAACAGAATATCAGGTGGCTCTTCAGCTATTGTGAGTGTTTCTTCAAAGGTAGAAGAAACCCCCCCCACACACACACACACACACACACACACACCCTTAATAGGTTACTACGTCACAGGTGGAGCACTGGAGTCACCATGTTGACATCAAGGGTCTTCATCCTTACACCCAGCTCGTCTCTCTCCGTCTCTCTGGCTCCATCTGTCAGTCAGTCTCTCTCTCTCTCTCTCTCTCTCTCTCTCTCTCTCTCTCTGTCCGTCTCTCTGATAACTCCCCACTCCACCCAGTAACACCAGTATAAGTGTTCATGACAGCCCACTCACCACAGCTGCACATCCGATAATGGATCTCAGTGGGGGGATAAGAGTGACGGATTGGCGGGGTGGGGGGGGGTAAAGCAATCAAGTCCACAAGTATAATATCACACTCACACACACACCAACCCCCCACCTAAATAATACACCTACTTTATTCATAGCGTGCAGTTGAGTACTGATTGCTCGCTACTCAACACGTGACCACATAGTAGCAACCAGTGAACGGTTTTGTGTTAATGATAAATGACAAATTAATAAGGTTGTATTAGCTGGAATAACTGCGCGCTGTCTCCACATGACCCGGCTCCATTAATTATATACGATTCTGCTGGAGAACATTTCCTTGGTGATGAAATTAAAAGGTTTTGCCCAGCCTGACACACGGGGATCCGTGGAGAAAGCAAATGGTATCCTGTCGTTTATGCAGAGGGTGTGGAAACACAAATGTTTCTCCGCTTACCTTCCACGCGTTTCCCAAGGTGAACCGCAGAGTGATGCTGATGGAGATTCATGTGTAGCGAAGCGGTCGCTTTGTTCTCCTGCTTCTCTAAAGGACAAACTGCGACGAGGAGAACAAGGTCGAGGAGGAGGAGAGAGAGAGAGATCTCCACTCAAGTCAGTCAGCTCAGAGGAGCGAAGAGACCTGGCACCATGGACAGCGCATTCCGGTCACGTCCCACTAAATGGCATCCCGTATAGAGTCAGTGTCACGGGAGGAGGAGGAGGAGGGGGAGGAAGAAGAAGAGGAGGAGGAGGCGTTTGACTTGTCTGGTTCCATGGAGTACAGTTCGATGTCGGAGTCTGAAAATGAAACGGCTCCTCTCATTTGTCCAATCGGTGAGCCATTACGAGGCGCACAGTAGGCTACACACCGTCTTTGACGGAGATGCTCCTCCGTGGAGCTCCGAGCCGCCTGCCATCAGATTACTCCTCTCTCCTACACCTTCACGATCCCCCACTGAAGTGGGACCAGTTCTCTCGAGTCGTGGACCAGGATCGGTACTTTTTGTTTGGGTTGTTTGTGAACGTTCTATAAATAACTGATCTCACCTAAACCGATGACGTAATAATCCTCAACGCACGTCAAGAATTATAACGTCACAGTGGCACCGGGCGCGTTCTTTAATACAGATCCAGTTAACACACAACAGAGACAGCCGCTACAGGCCTACGGTGAATATAGTCAGAAATTCATATAGGTAATTAGATATCATTAATATAATTATACACAGTATGGGTACAGACAAGGCCTACATGATATCATCAGTCATTCATGATTATCCAAATACAATCCTGTAGGCTACAGCCAACCAAGATATGTGGTATGATTTTAGATATGGTTTATTCAAGAGAAATATGCAGGCCTACTGTGGTCAGTAGCCTATGCAAGAGATCCATAGCCAGCATTATGCCAAATGACTGTCTGTAAGCTTCCGAATAATGTAGATATATCATGAAATTCATCGATAGATTAATGCAGGGATTAATGTAGATGTGCATAATCTTAGCAGAACATGATGTCGTAATGTAGGCTACCAGCTGTCCACACACGCACACACACAGACACACGCACGCACGCACACACACACACACACTGCGAACAGAACACTCTGCAAGGAAGTGAATTAGTCCAAAAAAGACTTTTATACTTAAAAGTGAAAACACTCCATAAAACCAAAGATACTGATCATGGTATGTAGAAATAAAAGTGTAAAGGTAAAATACAAAAAGACATTGAGGCCTACAGCCTCTTTTTGGTTTTCACCAGGCCCTTCTCCACCAGACACCGGTAGAACTCTTGGATGTACGTGTAGACGCACTTCCAGTCCGGCTCTGCCATGCGCAGGAGGTCTTCAACGTCCAGCAGGGGGGGACAGTCTGCTAACCTCCTGCAAACCAAGAAAAGGGGGAGGGAGAGAGGGAGGGCAGGGGAAAGAGAGCATAAGAGGGTTGAGAGTTGAGCGAAAGAGAGAGAAAGAGTGTGTAAACAGAGAAGAGATAAGAGAGAGAGAAACGAGAGAGAATAGAACCAAGAGGACTCAAGAACTCTGGATGTTTTCAAAGATGGCGGCCGTGCGATGGGACGAAGCCCGCGGCGTTCACTCACTCTGCGGTGGTGAAGGCCAGCTCAAAGTTGTCCTTGCGTTTGTTGGGGTTGAGGGTGGAGTACTCGAAGGCGTCGGGGAAGAAGCGGTGGACCAGGGCACAGAACGCGATGCCGTCGCTCCAACTGGAGGAGAAGTTCTTGATGTTCACCCCCTGCAGGGAAGCACAGCATTTGTGGAGCCCTCCGTCCCAGATACATTCACATTTACATTGAGGGCATTTAGCAGACAGCCTTTATCCAAAGTGACTTATAAATACATTTTTGTCATTCATACACTGATGCCGGGTCGACCATGCAAGGCGACAGCCAGCATGTCAGGAACAGGTAGGAGTTAGGTGTCTTTTCACACCTCAACACTCGAGCTAGGAGGAGCCGGGGATTGAACTGGCAACCTTCCGTTTGCTGAAGCACCGCTCTACCCCCTGAGCTGCTGCTGCTCAGATTTACATTACATTTAGCGCATTTAGCAGAAGCTTTTATCCAAAGCGACTTCCAAGTACATTTAGTCAAGGGCCGTAGAAACCAACATTTCACCGTAGATCAGCTAGAATCCAGAACAATAGAACAAGTTTAAAGCGCTCATCTGAGTAGAGTAGCTGCTATTCAGCAAGGCTACCTTAGATATACAAGTGCTCTGATCGTAGTGCTAAGAATACCAGACCATGTTCTTTTTTTTTGGGGTGGGGAGAAGAGAGTCATGCGGGGTCGACATCGAGGTGGTGTGCGAACAAGCGCGAACAAGTACGTTTTGAGTCTTTTTCCGGAAGATGGCGAGTGATTCCGCTGTTCCGGCATTGGTTGGGAGCTCGTTCCCAGACAAAGTCAGCGTTAGCATAAATATGCTAACGCTGAGCCCTCTGAAGGGGGGAACACTGAAGCCCGAGGGACCAGAGGCAGCCTGAGGCCCGTAAGCGACCCTGGGTTTACCTCATAAGGCTCTGTTTTGGCGCGACACCAATCCAACAGCATCTGCTTGACGTTTTTAGTGTTGGGCGCAGCCGCGGCAGTTGGGCTCTTGACATTGGTGTCTTCACTGTGCAGGGAACACACAAACACACGCACACACACACACACATGCACACACGCACACACACAAATGGAATGTATACAGCGTGTGCTTACAGTGGCTCTTCAAAAGTACTTAGTACATAACATATATATCTGGGCTTCAATATCATAAATACAAGATAGATTTTTAGTGAGGGACAATTCCAATGAACAGTGTACAAGTACAATGCATTCTGGGATGTCAGCGCAGCAGCACCATCACCATGCTCCTACCTGCCGGTTGTCTTGTTGGAGGGACAGTTGAAGGACATCTGGACCGGAGTCTTCTGTTCTGTTCGGTCCAGGGAGCAAGTCGTGAATTAACATGAACTGTAGTGTAAATCAATTGAGTCCATTTGTGGAAGCATGATGTAAATAAAGAGAGATTCGGCGGAGGAGCACTGACTTGGCGGCTGGTTCGTGGACCCCCTGCCGAGGCCTGAAGACAAGCCCGGGGGCCCTCTCTGGCCCAGACCCTGCTGCCTCAGGTCCCCCTGTCTGGTCCCCCGGTCCTTCTCCCTCTTATCTGAGGACATGGAGAACAATGTTAACGTCGTAAGCTACAATGTGGTGGAAGTTCAACTAGAACGGACATTTGAGACAAAATATGAATGTGATTTAAATAAAATGTACTTTAAATGTATCTAAAGCTTATATGATAAGAGTAGTGAAATGCAAACAGAGAATAGAAATATAAACATTATTGACGTGTAAGATAAACACGATCCATCAAATTTGGATTTGGGGGGATGAGAAGACAATATGAACAATGTTTATCTTGGCAGCGAGTAAGGTGAGTGGAGAAGACGTCGTTCTTCACCTCTCTTTGTCTTCAGCAGAGCCCTGAGTGCTGCTCGCAAAATTCTCCTCTCCTCAAAATCAACCGCTTCGTCGAGCTGGAACAAAGAATTCACTTTAAAAAAATGTTTTTAAAACCCTGGCTGACATAAGATACTAATTGAGCAAACGATCCTTCAGACATTTAATCGTCTTTTAACTATAATTTCCATTTGGAATTTAAGAAAGTCTTCAGCGAGAGGAAATTCTGGTTCTCTCATCATAACACTGTGTGTAATGACATCAACATAGACTCAGAACCACACTCCTCTGTTATTGTATGTAGGACACTATTATGTTGACATGACCATCTTTTTCTTGAAGCAGGCTTCAAGAAAAACTAACATGTTTTAAGTTACGTAACCTGTACTTTAATAAACTACAGAAATAACATCTTTATCATCATTATCAAATCGACCACATTCAAAATGGGAATAGGTTGCATTAGTGGTGGTCATTTCTACATCAGTGTGTCTCACCATCTTATTGAGGACCTCTTCATCCTGGATCGCTGAGAGGTCCTGGATGACTGGGGAACCCGAGGAAACCGTGGCGTCTCCCTCCATGGTCCTTCTGATCGGACAACTGCAGATGCCAAGTTCTCACGACGCAGTGTCTATGGAAAAAAACTCCTGGAAGAGGGTTCCAGATTACCAACAGACATTCAAACAGCTTCCAGTCCACCATTCTTATGAGATTACAAACCTCTCAATTAATTGGCAAGAATGTATGGAGGAAAGAAATAAGGAAGGGAAAAAAGGCAAGCGAAAGACTGCATCTGTTCACTAAATGTGAATGTAAACTGTTAGAGTGAGTCTAAACCAAACGTAAACCGTGGAGTGAGGACAAACTGTTATGTTTGTGTTTATTAAAGTGTCTCTCATTGTTTCTCAGCAACAGGCCCAGCGCTGCAGCACAGCACGGTCTGGAACAAGTACATATATAGTAATGTAGAACGGACTGCATGCACAAGTATGCAACAACTCCATCAGAGCTGAGAACCCAGGCAACCAAAAGTTGTTAAAACAACGTTTTCAACACATTAAAACACACAAGCATCAGGATCAACCGGAAATATTTGTTATCAAGTTTTTTTTTTTTTATGACACGTTTATGTGTGTAAGGGCGCTATTTACCTCTATTGAAAATCATCAAGTGGAATCTTTCAAATCGTCAGTGTCCTTTGGAGTGCTGATGTCTGTGCAGAGTGCTCCTCCAGCAGCTGGTCTGAGGTCTGTGGTGTTGGGGCTGTTTGGGAGTCCCAGTCTTCTTCTCTTTATAACGTCGCAGTGGCCCGGCCCTCTCCTCACACCCCCAGCCATGCTCCTTTAGGATACTGGTTCAGATCAGCCATTATTTGCTGGCCCCCACTTTGTAATGACTGAGATGTGTTTCCATTGAGCTTCATGGTTCCCATATATTTCTTGTAGCTTACTACTGACAATCCCTACAGAAATAAATGACCATCTGACTGTCAAAACAGTGGGGTGGGATAAAGATGAACAGCTGACCGTATCTTTAATCAATCAATAATGTAACAATTGGTAAAGTTAAATTAAATAATAACTTAACTTATGTAACTTAACTAAAAACAACTCTGTTGTACAAGCTATATAGCACACATGCACTTTCACGCCGGGCGCCATCTTGTGAGACAGATCGAGGTACTGACCTCTAAGCATGGTGGGAGGTCAATTGATATTCCATATTCTACAGTTTATATATGGTTTGGGTGTTTACCTCAAAATGATGGTCGGACACCTATAGCTAAACTATTAACTTTCCTTTACTTTTTGTTTACTTTTCATTAGGAGCCTGACAGCTCTTGGGCCCTGGTCTCTAGTCCCACCTTTACGAGCGCAATGTTGGTGAATTCCCTGGGAATGAATGGGTTAAACAAACCAAGGATATGAGCAACCTCAAATGGCACTGCCTTATTCAGGCACAAGCTGCAGCGTGGCGTTTGTGGGAGTCAAGTTGTCTTTGAAAGACCGGATCAGTAGCCCTCCTACGCAGTCTCGTGAAGCCAAACCTGATATTTGGCAGTGTGAGATGACTCAAATACTCTCTTAAACATCTTCATCATTATAATCCACTTTGTTGAATAGTTCGTAGCAGCAAGTGTGTCGTGAAGAGTTGCAGGGAACCTTTCAAACAGCGCCATGCAGTGGCGAGTTTAGGTATAAACAGAGTTGTCCGCCTGAAGTCTGCATATGGCTACAGTGGCCTATGAGGTGTAGCCTACATATCTTCCAAACGTCTTGTGTTTTTTGAAAGGTTTTGGTCAACCAATTAGACTTGAACTATCACACATAACATTATTTCCATACTATATAGACATTCAACTACAGTATTTGATATTTTAGCATAATCTGCAATGAATTTAAGACTGATTACACTGCATAATCTACTAAACACAATCTAGCTCTCCTGAAGCAGTAAGAAAAACAAGATTAAGGAATCATGTCGTGAATTCAACGGGTCACTCTGCGTTAACGCTACATCATGACTGAAGCAGCTGGGTAAAGTCACAGGTTTAGACACGCATGTTTAAATCAATTGTAAAGGGTTATTATCGTGGGAGACATTCATTTGTCATGACACACAAATGTGGGAAACATCTGCCATGGATGCTTTTATACTCATTTGAAGAAGAGTAACATTGCGTTACCCTTTCATGCTCATGACTTATCTAAAATACAATTCAATTCGAATTTGTACAAATACAAACAATTCAAATTTGAAAGAGACAAGGTGCACCGTTGTCATTGTTGAACCTTTGTATATTTGCACCAGCCATATTGTAAAATACATAAATATATTAAAATAACTATATACACTAAAGTTGAAAACTTAAACAGTGGAAAACACATAACATGCATGGAAGGCAGTGTCTCCGTAATTGCTACAGAGGACTGCCCAACACAACCATCATGAAGACAAAAACACAGGTTGCGTTACCAACTCAAAGAATGACAGAACAATAAGTTAACGAGAGTGTGTCATACGGTGTGATATATCCTTATCTCTGCAGTCATAGAGTTGTGGTCGGTTGAAATGAGTATGCCGTCTTACAGAGACGTTACAGTAGACCTTAGAAGTCGATGGTATATTTCTGTTAAGCTTTGTTGTGGAGTCGCTGCCCATTGCAATGTGTGTTTACTTAACTAAAAGGAAAGGTTTGGCAAGCCTGACATTTGAGGAAATCGCAAGCCGTTAGAACCTGTACATCATTCAGTACATAAAACTCTAATGTTTAACATCATTTGTTATTGCATTGCCTTAGCATGAACAACAGTGGCAAATTGTAGTTCAGTGTACATTAATATTCTTTCATATATTAAAACCGTTGATTATTATTGATGTTTTTAAAAGGTCAACATAGCTCCCAGCACATGCTACAAGCCACCCATATACATTCAGGAAAGAGGTTCCTTTGTCCATATAAGCCATTGCTAAATATGTCCATTTGTGACATCACTAGTGGGATGTACCATCACCCAGACATGGACAGATCAAGGGTTACAGTGCCTTCAGTGACGGACCATACCAACTGACGACTTGTCATTAAGTGGAAAGACTTTTGAATGGCATGTAACGACTCCTCCTCCTCGTGCCTTGTGGAAGGAGAGCGGCCAGTACTTAATGTGATCTGGTGTGGCCAGGATGTGCCCTCATGTTTCAACAAACTGTCAGCTCCTGTTATACAGCCACCACTGTGCTCGTACACCAATGGGGAGGAGGGAGGCGGGCACGTTGTCCAATGAGAAACCTGGTACCCCCCCACGAGTGAGTATGTGTGGTGGGGGGGAGGGAAGGGGCACCTTGATCCCCGTGGTTTAATGAATAGAGCGGATATTAAACGTTACAAATCATGTCTGTGTGTCCTCTAGCAGCTGAAAGAACATCAGCTTAGATATGGCACCCCCTACTGGAAAAGGCCTTTGGATTGTAAAGTTACAACAAATAAATTGGGATTGTTATTATTTAAGCTCCTTAAAGAAGCATAAGCGACATCCTATCGTAAAATCTTTACCCCAGCCCTATGTATAACATTTGTGCAGTCTGTGACCTTGCAGTTAAACAAGCAGAAAAGCCAGACTTAAAGATGATAAAGTTAAACCATAAACTTTAATAATCTGAATATTTAAAAAAAAAATTTTTTAATTATACCTTAGTTTAGGTTAGGTAGCAGGTTTAATTTTCCATAAGCCACTATATCCTGTGATTGTTATAGCTCATCACAAATAGGATCATGTATTCTTTGTCGTTTAAATCAACTAAAATGCCTTGTATGCCGTAACGATGGCACACGGGTCAAGCTGTAAAAGTATCGTCTTCACAGACGGGACAATCCACAGTAGCCTACAGACAACAGTAGAGTCAGTCTACTGTAGAGTGTGGACGACAAAACACTAGACTCAAGACTGCAGTAGACCATAGACTACCAGAAGGAACATAAAAAACAAGCTGGGCTTAAGATACTCAGAAACCAATCAGAGACGTCTTCCTAATCCGCCGTCCCAAAGGAAGGAGAGCGGGTAAATGGAATTGAGACTCCTTAGAGTGTCACGGTCTAAAAATAATAAAAGATAATAAGCCACCGTGCAAAAGGGTCAGAGTACTGAGTCCTGTTTGAAAAAGGCTATGAAGCCGGGAAAACATAGTCTGCTCTAAGAGGGGACCGATGCTGAGGTGGGCGTGGCCTCTGAGCCTCAGCAGGACACGATCACATGACACGGACGAGACACCATGGCAACAAATCAAATATGTCTTGAACCTCATCATGTAAACTGTTACGCAACTAATGACTAATGCAGTCATCTGTAGTTCCTGACCCGCTTCTGATGAGCACACACACACACACACACGCACGCATACACACACACACACACACACACACACACACAGCTGCCTTAAGACCCAGACCGCTCCAACTATGGGACCAGGAGGTACTGAAAAAATGTACAGTACTTTAGACTACAGTACTTAAAAATAGAAGTGCCTATTTTGTTATCTGGGCGTAGCTCTAACCATCTCTCAGGCGTAGCTCTGTCTGTCCATGACGAGCAGATGTGTCCGTCCCTCAGCCGTAGTCCCATACGAGCCTGAAGCAGTGCAGACTAGAGCCGTCTATCCATGATCACAGTGCTGTAGAGTAAGTGTGTCATGAGGTACCAAACAGTTCAGTGTGCTCTGCGGGTCTCACAGCGGTCTAGAGGAGATCCTGGGCCAACCGTGACCCGCCACACCGCCCAACCTTCTGGGCGGTGTCCCCTGGCTCGCCACCGTTGCAGAAAATAAATACGTTGGCACAGTGCAAAGTAAAAAAAAAAGTTAGATCTTAAAAGAAAATGAATGTCGTAAAATAAAAGCAAAACATGGTTTTGTCCTCATCAGCGCGAATGGCGTCCTGAGATTGCGGCCTGTCTCCATGCATTCTCATCCAGTCTCCAGTCTCACCCCCTAATGTCCATGTCTTTGTCCTCTTGACAGCGTATATCAACTGAGGTAGCAAACTGCAGCTTTCTCTAAACCGTTGTCCATTTTCATTCTCTCCCCCCGCCCCCACTTCAGTCCTTGACCTCGGGACCCAGACGGCACACTGAGATGGACACCCAGGGCCGGCTTCAAGCCACCACTAACCTCCGTCCCCATCAGTCCATCTTTTCCCGATCTTTGCTAGGAGACAACCTCTCCGGCCCGCTGGCACTATCGCTGTCGTCATCGTCCTCATCCTCCTCCCCGGGCCCACCGCGGTCCCTCTCCTCCTCCGCCTGGCGGCCATCATCCTCCCCCGTGTCCTCACACAGATCGGCAGTGCCAGCGGCGGTCCTGGCGGCGGCGCTGCGGGCGTCCAGGAAGTCGCCGAGGACCTCCGAGTTCTGGTAGATGAGCATGCC
>JAOTIX010000105.1:4647531-4659255 GCA_027123715.1 Gaidropsarus macrophthalmus | reverse complement strand
TATATTCTCTGTATATCTGTACTATTTATATGTGGTGTTGTGTATTGCGTTACCCTTTGAATCTGTTATTTTGTGTATTTTATGTATGCATGCACGCTCCTGTGTGTGTGGCCCGAGTGTGTGTGTGTGTGCGTGCATGCCCAAGTGTGTGTGTGTGCTGACCTCAGCCGGCATGTGCATGAGGAGGACGGCAGCAACTGGGGCCTGCGCCTGGCAGTAGCCCTCCTCCGGCCGGTATAGGGTGTAGGCCTTCAGTACCCTGAACAGGTCCTGCTGCCTACACACAGACACAGACACAGACACACACACACAGAAACAGAGACACAGACACACACAGGTTGGCTTTTGTTCCTGTTTTTGAAGATGGGGTTCAGTTAGGGGAAGTCTCCTTATAACTCCTATTGTTGTCCTTTCTGCTGTGATTCATGTTCTGACTGGACTTAATAACGTTTCTCTCAGGTACCGTAGGGCTTACGATCTGAATGATGTGGTTGGTAAACACACAGCCCTTGCCACTGTCCTCGCTCACAATGCTTCACGCGTGGTCCACCCAGAGCAGGGGGGGTACGTCCTGAACGTGGGCACCTCCAGCTACAGATAGCCACTTGGAGGACCCAGTATGTGGTGGGTCTGGGTTCTCCTCACCCGTGGCCTCCTCGCGCCACGAACATCTCGTGGAAGGGGAACTGCCGGTGCAGGTCTCTCTCGATCACGTCCACCCATTTGGGATCGCCCGGCTGGCTGTCCAGGTCCTGAAAACAAGCGCACACTCAGCCACACGGACGACAGTACTGTTTTACCATGCCCTCGGGGAGGCTGGTGTTCGGGGAGCGGGCAGGCTGTCCTGAATATATGGCCTGTGCTAACCTGACACTGTAGACTGGGATCAAGTGCAATACAAATACAATGGAACTGAAAGGACTTCAAAGGTGCTTTGTGAAGACTTGATAGAAAAGGTCAAACGGGTGGCATGGTCGTGGTTAGCCCCGCTGCCTCAGAGCAGGGAGGTCCTGGGTTCAAAGCCCCAGGGTGCGGGGGCGAGTGTGCATGCTCATGGGCGTTTACTGCAGGTGCTCCGGTTTCGTTAGCTTGCGCGTTATGGCTTTTTGTGGCGCATAACCCCGTGGCTCTCATGAGGTGGAACATGATAGGGTCACCTGGATGAGCCATCATAAGCCCCTTTCCCCCAAGCGGTTTCCAAGGAGGATTTCCCAGATGGTTTAGCGTTAAAAGCCTTATATAAGCCTTACATTTATAAGCAAGTATAATTCTACAGTGTTGTAGGCTCAGACAGACAGATGCCGTGCACACACACTCCCACGTTTGACCCAGTTTAATGCTGCAGGGCACTTTGCTCTGCAGTTTTCAGAGAAAGTCACTTGCCTGGCTCCACTCAGACCTTGACTCCTCCCAGGCTAGCCACAAACCTCAAACACATTTTCAGTTTGAGGTGTCTTTCTGCCACACCCATCTCCTTTCTAACCACAGAACCCAGATAGGGGCTCTCTACAGAACACACAACAGGGGGCTAAAACTGTAGGTTCAGACCAAACATTTTACCATACCATCGCTAAAATTAGTATATAAAATACAACCGCATACTGCACTGTTTTAAACTTCTTTGTTTTACTGACACAACCTCGCTACCTGATTAAATGTTTTACTGATCAGGAACGCGATCTCACTACCTGATTAAATGTTTGTCTGACCTGGAACATGACCTCACCACCCAACTCAGTGTGTTACTGACCTGGAACATGACCTTAGTGCCTGATTAAAGGTTTGTCTGACCTGGAACATGACCTCACCACCTAACTCAGTGTGGTACTGACCTGGAACTTGACCTTAGTACCCGATTAAAGGTTTTACTGACCTGGAACGCGACCTCACTACCTGACTCAATGTTTTACTGACCTGGAACACGACCCTATTACCTGACCCAATGTTTTACTGACCTGGAACAGGACCAACATGGCCTTAGTACCTGACTCAATGTTTTACTGACCTGGACCATGACCGACATGACCTTAGTACCTGACTCAATGCCTAACTGACCTGGAACAGGACCGTAGTATCTGAATCAATGTTTTACTGACCTGGAACATGACCTTATTACTCGATTGAATGTTTTACTGACCTGGAACATGACTGTAGTACCTGACTCAATGTTTCACTGACCTGGAACATGACCGTAGTACCTGACTCAATGTTTTACTGACCTGGAACAGGCCCGCAGTACCTGACTGAATGTTTTACTGACGTGGAACAAGGCTGTAGTACCTGACTCAATGTTTTACTGACCTGGAACATGACCGTAGTACCTGACTCAATGTTTTACTGACCTGGAACTTTCCCTTGTTCTGCTCTCTCTTCACCTTCCCCCCGCACAGGTAGAGCCACGCACGGCCTCTCAGAGAGGGCGGGATCCCCTTCTGACACCGCAGCTTCACCTGCCAATCAAACACAACACAGCTCTGACCAACGTTGAGGAAAGAGGAAGCAGATAGCAGAAAGCAGCAGGAAGCAGATAGCAGAAAGAGACATAGAAGTACCACCTCAGCCGTAGCGAGAGGTGTGGTTCACCAGCACATGTTGAGTGTGGTTTCACGGATGGAGATGTTGATACGATTTCACTTTCTGGTGATGTTGAATATGGTTTCTCTGATTAGTGATAGACTGCTATTAAACAACCTCCTCCACGGTCTGTTCTGAATGACTGAGCGACAACTAAGCCTAATGGCTGTACAGTAGAATAACTTCTGCTGTAACTGTAACATTAGTCAATAGAGTTTACGGACAACTTAAAAGAAGATAAGGGATAGTTAATAGAGGTTAAGGGTTATCTAAAATAGCGTATGTTTTGGTAAGAGGGTAAAGGGCAGTAAATATAGGTTTAGGGTTAGTTGAAAGAGGGTCAAGGATGGTTAGTGGAGGGTCAGGGTTAGTGAACTGACCTTCTTGTGTTTCTTGGCCATCCATTTGTCCCAGTGGTTCAGCATGTCAAGCCACTTGGCTTCTCGCTGCCTCAGCACCTCTGCAGGAACGTCCTCAGTCCTGGGGTCAGAGGTCAACATGATTTATCACCCTATCACATGCTGCTGCGCTTCACTCACTCGAGAGAGAATGGAATTATTTCAATTATTATTTCATTTTAACATTGCACTGTTAGAGGAGCCAGAGACAAAAGAATTTCATTGCCAGTGACTACTCTGTAATTACTGCGCATATGACAATAAAAGAATCTTGAATCTTGAATTTCATATTGCTCTGCTCTAACTCTCATAAAGAACACTATTACTGCTCCAGAGACCAACAATTACTGCACCAGACACTCCACACAAAAAGGTGATTATTATTGTCTCATAATGAAAAGATTTACTCAACCTATGCCTGTACTTTATTATGCGTGTGTGTCTACGCATCTCTTCTCATGTCAACAAAGCTCAAGGATTACATGAGAAAATAAAAATACAACCATGCATATCCTCCCACGGCCTCGAGACCAGAGGGTTCGGCTGATGTGAACAGAGCTGAGAGGTGTGGCGCGCTGCACACTCTTGACCACTGCCTGAGATCAATCTATTATTATCAGAGATCCTGTTGTAATGTTGAGGACGGGCCAAGATGGCTGGCGTGGTCCTCCTCAGCACAGGAAACACTAGTGTGTAACAAAGCATTGGAAACACCCGGGGAAGAACAGGAGGGGAACAACAGGAAGCCATGAGGGGAACTTCCTCGTGTTCTGGGTTGATATCATCATGCAGGGTGGTCTGAATAAAGTGTTATAGAGGCCAAGATGGAAAAAAGATCTCCTCCAACCAGAAAGCACGCACACACAGTTCCAGAGGGGGATTATGCTTCATTATTACGATGTAGGAGTTATGACTAATATATCTAGGTGTTGCTGAGCAGAGTTGTTGTGTTAAAATGTTTTGTCTAAAGTATAGTGTATGGCTGTATATTCATGAGTCGAAAGAATGTTAAGTCCCAAAAAAATACTACTACTTTTACCAATAAGGACCACAGCATAACATTTTGTCCTCGAATCTATGCCTAGTTAAATGGTTTATATTGATACAGCTGGGCAAGACCAATCAAGCACTACAGAAGCCTAAAGAAGCCAACATGTTCATCTTCTGACTGAAGGTGTCTATAAAATGTAGTCCTTCTTTACCAAGTCTCATCACATAAGTGCACATCTTTTAAGTCTTAACTGACCCTAGCCGTATACACATTAGTTGACTTACCAACCCTAACTTCATACACATCAGTTTTGACCTTACAGACCATAACCCTATACATATGTTAAATCATTACTAAACCTATACACACTAGTTGTCCTTACTCTGACCTAAACACATCTGTTCATCCTTGCTAAGCCTAACAGATCTGATCAATTCTTACTGACCCTAATCAATACAAATCGGCTCAATATATCAGAATACGTCAGCCGCAACAATATATACAAAGGTAGGTACTGATCTCTGTGGTAGCCTAATTAGGCCTACATCTAAAAGAGGTTCACATTGTGTTAAAACCAAGGCAACATGCCCTCTCTGACAGCATAACATCACATTACATTTATTAAGCACTATCTTCATGGCATAGCCATTAACAACGCCCAACATTGGTTGGCAATAACAAGTAGGTTATGTACATTTGACCTCCGAATCAAATGTATGGTATGACGCAGGTCAAAGATGTGAGTGTTTGTCTGCCTTTGCTGGCTCATTAAAGTGCTGTTAGGTCTATTGTTACAGCCACTCAATGCCCTGCCTATTCCATGTATGATGTGCACCCAGCCCTAAAACCTGTTTCTTGCCTAGGTAACGAGTGCATTGGCCATCTGATTAAATAGATGCTCTTGGCTAGTTCATGGCCAGGTCGCCATTAAGAATTAGATTTGAATCTCAGTGTGTCTTCTTAAATTAAAGTTAAATAAGTGTTTGTACATCTGTGATACATACTATACAAGATGAACGCCAAGTGCAAGAAGAGGGATGGTTGATTGTCCAGTGTGCGCGTGTGTGTGTGTGTGTGTGTGTGTGTGTGTGTGTGTGTGAGAGAGAGAGAGAGAGAGAGAGAGAACACAAAAACCGTTGGATCACACTGTGATCCAAGTCCATACCTAAGCCCATTGCCTTGGTGAGGAATCAGACGGGTATCGTAGATGATTACGGGCTTATTTAGTTTAATTAAACCAAGAGAAGAAAATATTGAATGGGGTTTATTATAAATCACTTACGATTGTCCAGAATATTGCTGTGCACCCCCCATGAAGCCATACTTGTCGGTCTGTTGCTCCATGGGGTCAGGCTCCTTCTCAGTGCCTGGTGGGGAACTTCTGCCGGCCAGTCCATTGCTCTGCTCGATCCTCGCCATTAACAACCATTCAGCTGGACATGAGCTAGTTAGCGACGTTAGTTAACGAATAGTCGGACTGGGATGTCCTGTTTTAGTGCTCATTAGAACAGCTAACTATGGTCACTTAACGAGTCCCAACTCCTCCGACAAACGAGCATTGCTACGGCTGTCCTGACGTCATAACAACACGATAGCTACCGCGTTAGCTTCCTTAATAATAGTAACGTAAAGTCAGCGGTGGCGGTGGAGGTGAAAGAATATAACGTCGTGGGCAATAGCTAACCTGCTAGCATCACATCGAAGTCAGCTGACACACACGGGGGCACCTATCTGCTCGACCTCGGGTCAGAAACACGGCTGTCAGCAGGTTGCATTCATCTGTACGTAGGTATACTGGTGGCTACATGCTAAGCTAGTAAATAAAGCACCGAGCACATGCTGCTGCTGCCACCTGCTGGTGAAAAACAGGCGTGACACGCAATTGACCTCGCCTATGTCAGTGGTTCTCATTTCATCTACCCCCTCCGAGATATTTTTTCAGCAGAGTACCCCCTTCAACGGCCCCAACAAATCTATAAAATCTAATCAAATCTATAATCAACATATGTAATGTATGGGCGTTATACTTGGCAGTGTAAACATGAACATTAAAAGGGTGCAAATACTCACAATTTAGTGAGAATGTTATAGATTACTTTAGAATTCTTTATAACCAATACTTATTTTTGAGAACATTTCTGAGTACCCCCTGCAGTACATTTGAGAGTCACTGGCCACCACAGTGCTACTTCTTCTGATGTTTTATCATGTTGTATTAGTTTCTGGCTGGGAGGAGAAGTTGAAATCGTACATTAATGTCAACACAAAAATCGTAAACATGTTTAGTATAAATACTAGACTCTTTATTTAAATATTGTACATCTTTTAAAACATATTTACATACATTAGACCTGTATTGTTACACTGTATACACACACACACGCACACATATCGTTTGTACACACAAACATCGCTTTCTGGAAGGAGGTCAAGCATAAGCACCATTTAAACTGTTCTGACAAGAGCGAGGTGGGCAGATCTCAATTACATCAACCTGGGCCAAAAAAAAGGCATTTCTTTTTTGTATAGGTCTGCAGTTAAGGCTTAGCTCCCCCCCATTGCTTGTTTCAACACCCTGTCTTTTCTCGTGGCATATCCATTTTACCAACACACACACCCCCCGGGGGCCCCCCCCCCCCCCCCCAGGGATCTATGTGTGAATATAGTAAAAAAAAAAAGAAATAAAAAAAAAAAAAAGATAAATAAAAACAAAAAAAAAAAAAAAAAAAACACAACCACCCCCCCCCCCCCCCCCCCCCGCGCCCCCCCCCCCCCCCCCCCCCCCCCCCCCCCCCCCCCGCCGCGGGGCGCCGCGTCTGGTCAAGACAGAGGTGTCTCAGTCTGGGGTCAGCTTGGGGTCACTTTACGCCACGCCCTTCTCAAAGGGGATGTGTGTGTGTGTGTGTGTGTGTGTGTGTGTGTGTAAGAATTTGTGAGTCACCCATTGTAGTCTATTGGGCTGTCGCAAGAATATCAAGCTGCCGTCGATATTACATAATTTCGTACACATTGCTCAAAACTAGGTGGACATTTTTTTTTCTTTTCTTGAATTCAAAATAAATTATGCCTACGCCTATATGGACATTCAGTGCGTGTAAAACATTGACGACGGTACTCCACCAAATATGGTTACGTCACTGCCCTCCGGTGGTAGCGCTCGGTACAACGCACACAAATGCACAATGGCTGAGTGACTCACGCGCTCGACAGTTAACCGGACGGCCTTTTTAAATGAACTCCGTTTTTTTTCCGCAGTTCTCCTTCTTTGGACGCACATGGTCATCCATTAAAGAGGCTTCATCCAGAAGAGCACGTCGTAGACCATCACCAACCACAGACTCCCTCACAGTTCATCTTGACCCTTCCCAGTCAGACTCACACACACACACAAACACACTCACCCAGAGGCACCATGGCTGTCGTTCTCCACTCCAGCCCCCTCTTCTGGACCAGGCTGTGCGCCATGGTCTTCTCGTGCGTGGCCTTCTCGGTGGCCGTGCACGGTGGCCAGCTGAACCACGGCACCGGCGACTGGTGCGTCTTCTGCTGGGCCTTCAGCTTCGCCGGCACCCTGCTGGTGCTGCTGGTGGAGCTGTTCGGCCTGCAGACGCGCGCGCCCGTCTCCTGGAAGAACTTCCCCATCACGTTCGCCTGCTACGCCGCGCTGCTCTGCCTGTCGGCCTCCGTCATCTTCCCGCTGTACTTCCTGAAGGGCAACTCCAGCTACAGCGAGACGCGCAACCTGCGCATCGTCTCCACCGTCTTCTCCTGCCTGGCCACCATCGCCTACGTGTCGGAGGTGAGCATGAGCAAGGCCCGGCCGGGCGAGGTGGCCGGCTACATGGCCACCGGCCCGGGGCTGCTGAAGGTGTGCGAGACCTTCGTGGCGTGCATCATCTTCGTGTTCGTCAGCGACCCGGTGCTGTACGACCGCCACGACGCGCTCAAGTACTGCATGTCCGTCTACTGCATCTGCTTCATCCTGTCGGCGGCGGTCATCGTGCTGTGCGTGGGCGAGTGCACCGGCTGCCTACCGTTCCCGTTCGCCCGCTTCCTGTCGGGCTACGCGCTGCTGGCCGTGGTGCTCTACCTGTCCGCCACCATCATCTGGCCCATCTTCAACTTTGACCCCCGGAACGGCGGCACCAACCGGCGACCCAGCCACTGCTCCAACGCCGTGGGCCTGTGCACCTGGGACAAGGTGATGGCCGTGGCGGTGCTCACCGGCGTCAACTTTGTGCTGTATCTGGCCGACCTGATCACGTCCGCCCGCCTGGTGTTCGTCAGCGCCTGAGCGAAGGGTACCTAGGGGGGGGGGGGGTGAGGGGGGGGAAGAGGCGTGGTAGGGTAATGGAAAGGATCACTGGCAGTGTTTAAATGTCCGTAAGGCCGTAGGTGAATACCAGGTGCTGCATGTGAACAGTGCCAGGGAGAGCGGAGGAACATGGCTTCGTTTTTATGACGTCATCATTATGGGTCACGGCAGTGAGTTACTGTATGTTGCTTTTCGGTTTCAATTCCTGACAGATTGAGACTAACCAAGCTGTTACGCTAATTTATGCCTAGGAAAAAGACAAGTACTAATCGATAAATGTATGAATACGATATAGATGACGTATTGCAGAATATAATAATCGTAAACAGAAGTTCACATTATATTGTTACAGACCAAAGCAATGCAATAGAAGTACAATGTTTAATGAATTCATTTGAGTTTCGTTTCCATTACTTTTTTCTCAAGTAAACCTTTATACAAAAAAAATACGTTTTTTCCTCAAATTTACTCAAAAGGTTTAATTTGATCAGTTCCATGTTTTCTTGGATTACACTGTGCAGAATCATTTCAAATAATGTTTACAGATAAATATCTGTTATCCTAAAACATGAAAATGTTTTGTGTGAGTTTTTTTACAAACTCGATAAAAGGTTTACATAATGTTTAGAGAAAAAGTAGACTTGCTTTTTTGCTGTTATTATACTGTATGCATATCTCTATGCTTTAATCAATGAAAAGAATATATATAGGCTACAACATTGTGGATTTATGCAAGACAGTCATGTTTTAAGCACTTACAATTCTATGTCCACTTAGACACACTATATGTGTGTATTATCTTTCAGGCATAAAATGCTTCAGCATCAATTTGACAAAACAAATGCGTTCTCAATCGGGCCAAATTATTTGGTACCTGCTGTAAAGGAATTGCTCGAAATGTGCCTCTTTTTCCTGTTATACCCAATATATGTTTTATATTCCCTCATTTGCGCACGAGTGTCACAGCAAAATGTAATCAGGTGTTTGAATAAAACCCACATGGTTATGAATGTGTTTGCGTCCTTCATTCTCCTTCTGGTAAACGTGTCAATAATGTCGTCAGGTAGATTAAGGTCAATGAACAGTCACGGTAATTGAAAAATGACTTGGTCAGCATTGGTCATGTATTGGCTAACCATGGCAAAATGAATTGCAAAGGTAAAGTGCTGTCCTTTTTGTCTGAAAAAGTTATGTGACATACAGATCAAACGTGTACAGAAAATAACAAACATTTTGCTTCCATAGCAATCAGCGTAACTGACATAACTGACAGCTAGACAAGTGAATCTCGTGTATATCATGGTTCTCTTGCCTCATCTCTCGCCCAGATATTCAACTTGCTAGCGTATGGCACATACACCTATTATATGATATTATTTAGCCTGTTATTTCATTGTATCTTGTTTTCGTTTTGATATTATGTCACGGTGGGGTTATCTTCAAGTGAAAACAGCTACGACTGGAGTTGGTGTGTGTGTGGGTTATGCTGTGGGACATTGGCATCACGTACACCCGTGCGTGTTTCATCATTCCGAAGTCACAAGACCTCTGAGATGTTAGTTCCCTATTTTGTTGACCCTTCCATCGCAGTTCGTCATTCACCCCCTCCCCCTCTCTCTAACATTCATTCAGAGACATCTAGCAACACACCTCCTCAAAGCCCCCTTAATCAACACATATACCGTATACGTCATGCCAAACCAGTTCGACAGCATAGGATAGTGGCTCTGCAATAGCAAAGCATTTAAGACCCTCCCACACTGCACACAGCTGCCGCGAAAGGATCCAGCTATTTCATATCACCATCTGTTTCTACGGGGTCCGCTTTAAACACCCGATGACACGTTCTTTCATGGCTCACGCTACTCTTGACGTGTCTGTAGCTCTCAGCCCGTTTTCCGATTTTTTCCTAACCCCCAATTCCAACCTCCACTGAACCCGGACTACAAAAACGCTACAGACCCATAGTCCAAATAGTCTGTGCTGCTCCCAGGAGACGCGAAATGTCCCGGACATTGCGAAAGCAATTTAGAGGTGAAAGGCCATAGCTGGGCCAGACCGGTTGTGAGGCTGGGGGTTGGGGGCCTCTCTGGAGTATTTAGACTATACTGGTGTCATTTAAGCCAGCACCAGTCAGTGGTCTGAACCAGGTGGCCCTATAGTGGCATCAGATCTTTGTGTTGCGCAGCTGCATGGTAAACCTGTAGGCATGCATCAGCAGCAGAGACAGTGTTGGCTGACCCCTTTACAGATTTGGTGCACTAGCTCACTGCGCCATAAATATACAACGTCTTTATGGGGAATTCGTTTTGTGATTATTTCCAGGCAATTGTTCCACAAAATGACCTAGGGCCTCATCTACAAAGACTTGCGTGGATTTCCTACTGAGACATGGCATACGCTCAAATCCAGAAAACGCACAAAACACACAAAAACAAACAGATGCACCAGAGGCGCGGAACATTTCCATGGTCATTTCACTCTTGATACATCTGAACTTTGCTGTGAAAATGAATGTATGCCACGTTTTTTTTGTGTACACACCCTTTGTACATGAGGCCCCTGATGATAAACAACAGCCACTATGCGAACAGTAACATGGGACAATAGTGGAAAGACAAGACAGACCGAGATGGTGGAGGACCGAAAAAGCCATTGAAGTCTGTGAGTGAAAGAAAACAGGTGGAGCTCTCGTTAAGCGGTTGCCTTAGCAACCCTGACCGGGGAAACCACTTTTAACAATAACAACATGGCAGCTGGAAGGGATTCAAATCAAAATATCTCCAAAAATCTTAGTTGCAGCTACAGGACGGAGACATCAGAGCAGCAATGATGGGCGTCCACAGAGGCCGTACTGGGCAGCAGTGCCAGAACAGAGGGAACTTACTAAAGGGGGTCTCTTGTGTCCTCTGACTTTTTATATTCTTCCTGTACTTGACAGAACTACTGTGTATATGTCACAATCAGATGGCTCAGACAGTGCCAAGCCCAGGGCCAATCTACCGCTGTCTGGGACATCCCTGAACCCCTGAAGCACATGGACCGGGGTGTGACAGGGGTGTGACCAGGTTTCACCGCGGCGGTCATCCAAGGTCTCCGGCTGCTTTTTACGGGGGAATTGGGTAACTCCAGACGATCAAAACGTTGCTGTCACCAGTAGGTTAGTGAGAGGGTTATTTATAGTTGCCTGACAGGCCAGCACATTCCCAACTCATCCGTGAGCTGGGAGACATCCTTGGCCCTGCAGAGGTGCTTGGGGTAGGGCTTTACTGTGTCATGGAGGAGTCACAGAGACCCTGGTGTGACATCCGGAATTGGGGGTCTTTCGAGGTATGAGGGCCCCGGTGCCTCACGCTCTACCAGGGGCTGTTTATCCACGCGTCACTAACCAGGGGGTGCATTGTCGGCCCTGTGTGACGGGTGACGGGACGTCAATCAGGGGAGAA
>JAOTIX010000105.1:4623566-4638862 GCA_027123715.1 Gaidropsarus macrophthalmus | reverse complement strand
AACTGTAGAGAGTCTGAACCAACATGCAGACCACTTTACTGCAGGAGGTACTGTAGAGTATGGACCAACATGTAGATCACTTTACTGCTGGAGGAACTGTAGAGAGTCTGAACCAACATGCAGACCACTTTACTGCAGAAGGAACAATAGAGTCTGAACCAATATGCAGACCAGACCACCTTAGCCAGGAGGGACAGTGAAGTCTATGAAACATATGGAAAAAAACAGAAACTAAAATCTGAAGGGAGTGCAACTCGTGTCTGGTGCAGTGAAAACAAAAACAAAACTTGTTTCACCACAGTGTTTTTTGAGGCATTTATGTAACCCTGCGCGTTCTGTGACTCACGCTGGAGTTATGGCTCACTCTGCTCGACATGACTCACTCGGGAACTTCCTTTATTATGTCTTTCCACCGGTTGGGCGTATGTTTGTCTTTTTTGGTGTGTGTGCGTGCGTTTAATATTGCATGAAATGAAAAATAATCATCATAGTATAATCGGCATCATAACTATACTATAAACTATGACTATAAAAAGGAATATTCACACAGCTCTTAGTCTGAAGGCCTGGCTGGTTGGAAGCTTTCGCTGTGGCACTATAATATCAAAGCATCTTCTCAAATGGTGACTGAGAAATAAGCATTTGAAATATCAAAACTAAATAGATTTATGCCATTATGAGTAACCAATTCCAGCCTCCAAGAGTGAGTCACGAGACAGACAAGGGCCTCAGTATAGAGGAGACGGACCAAAGACTCAGGACTTTGCATGCAGCAGAAGGAAAACGACAAATGTTGCAGGACAAATGGTCACGAACCACACATAAATGTGTCCTAGTTTACCATCAGGCGTGACGTTTATAAGCACCTCAAAATCGACCTATAATGACACCACACGTGGAGAGCCCAGATGTGTGATCAAAGTATCAGCCTACCAGTTGGTACAATCTACTGTGATCTAACTATCCTGCAAATTGGTAGTCCACTGTGGAGCCACATCCCATGTTAGCATACATTTTGAAAGTGATTCATCTATCCTAAGAATTGTCAGAGTCCATTGCACAGCCGTATCTATCCATCACACCAGTTGGTACAGTACACTGTGTAGCTGTATCTATCAATCATACCAGTTGGTACAGCTTAGTCAAGGACTGGTGCTCACCCAACAGCGGGACTTTGTTCTGCAGAAGCTCGTAGTACCCTGAGGTGAGGATACCAACGGGCTGGCTGGGCGTGAAGCGGCCTTCCTTTACCAGCCGCTCGCATGTCCGCATCAGGGTGGCCGAGAACTGCGAGGGGTCCACGCCATAGTCACGCCAACCGCCCACACCATCTGCCACACCTTGAGGAAATATGGAACATGCAGGACACATTTTTTTGAGTGAGCTGTACTGTACCCAGTCTGTTTTCAATAGCAAAAGCAATGGAGGTCTTGTGAACAGGGAGTGAAAAAAAGTCCAACATCTAAATCAGATCAACACCATCCTCATCCTATCGCAATACATCAAAGTAGATCAGACATGCCATTCAGAGGTTAAAATGATGCCCAATAAATCTCACGGGGCTTATCTGTGATCGTCGAAGGTTGTGATAATACTGCAGCAATAGCAACGGGGTGTAACTATAATGCGTGTTCAACTAAGTGAACTAGAACGATGACGTCATGTCCACGAGGCACTGTACCCCGGAGACCGGCGGGCAGGGCAGACGAGGGGACCGCGGGTGCAGTGTTACTCCACGGTATGTGGCACGTGAGACCGGAGCGACGTCCCGTGCCACATACCGTCTGGCCATATGTCGCCCATTCCGCAGGGATTACATTAAATCAAAGACAAACACCGTTTCATGAAATCAAGTGAGGGCTGTAAATGAACGCACCACACCATTGCCAGACATTGTTGTTGACTCGACCCGTTAGCGTCCGCAACAAAGCATGTGTCCACCCCCCCCAGCTACACTGCTACACTGCTACCAGGGTTAGCAACATGGCTGCCCCCACTGTCAACCATTCTGACCTTTATAAGACATTGTAATAATTAGTATAAAAAACACGTATTTATTGCATATTTTCTATTCCAATCGCGTATAATTACGCGTTTTTGAAAATGCTCCGGGAGTGCACTGGTTCTGAAGGGGGTTTCTGGGTGAAAGGTCACCGCTTTACCCACACCTATCCGTCACATTTATGCTTATTTTCCTGCACGATTATTACAATTGTTCATTTACTTTTATATACATATAGTTGTTGTTATATAGTTGTATGATGTGAGTCATTTGTTCTTCGTGACAACAATCCCATTAAAGATTGCAGCCCAGCGGGCACGGGAAACTGGTCCGGTGTGAACTGAGCGTGTGATCACGTGCTGGATCACCGAAGGTCGTCCCTAACCCCGACCCTGAAGGTCACCCATAACCCTAACCCCAACGGCCCCCCTTAACCCTAACCCTGAAGGTCACCCTAACCCCATGGGGTCCCCAGTTACCCTTAGCATGAAGGTCACCCTACCTAGGAGGTCTGATGGTCACGAGCCTACATGTGTGCACACCAGTGGATCCCACTAGTGAATACAAAGAGAGTAGTGCATGTGTTCACGCCAGTGTGGTTGCTCACCCAGAACATCGGCCGCTCTGTGCCGCGCTATGAAGCAGGCGTCGTCTCCGTAGCACATCCCTTTCTTCAGAATCCCTTTGCGGAAGTCCTTCCCGAACCCATAGCTCGCGGTGACCAAACTGTAGTCTCGACCGTCGGTTTGCGAGAGTCCTCCGAGGACCGCCCTGGCCACCAGTCTCCCATAAGATAAAACAGACAACATGCCCCGAGGACCAGATCCCGTCCTTAAACCCAAACAACCGTAGTCTCCCCGCGGCGCGCACTAACGGATCTGGGCCTGGTTCCGTCCAACGCAGCCCATGTCGATCGTATGAAATTAGAATGACACCGCAGTGAAGATATCACAGTCCGTGGTAATTGTTCGACGTCTATGTTTTGTTGGATAACAACAGGGTTCCTCCGGTGTGCACTAGCCTCCCCGACATGTTTTGTCCTCCGCTCGGGTGTCACGACTTGCAGCGTGTACGTCACAGGCAGCTGCGCACGCAGAGCAGACGGTTGCGCAAGCAGAGCGGACGGCTGTGCACGGCGAACTATGGGTGCGCTCGATAGTTCGCGCGTCGCGCACACGTTGAACCTAATGAGTTATTAGCTTGCTGTAACGCCAACGGAAACCCGTTGGTAAATATAAACGGTTGAGTACAATGCAGTACATTGAATTAAAATGTGGTATATACACGATGTTGATAATGATGAATTTTATGTTATTGAATACCGCACAATACAACTTTTCATAGCTTAATATTATTTTGTCCAACATATTTGCTCTATTTCTGATTCAACTGAGTTGACAATACATCAAATCAGTGGAGTTATAGACATTACTTTAATCAAGTTATTGGTAATTAAATTCCTATGTTGTGTATGTCAGTGGGGTACTGATATACACAATGGGGTACGTGTACCCCTAGGAGTACGTTGAGTACTGCAGGGGGTACATTTCTTTAAAAAAAAGAAATACACTTTTTCAAGTATTGGTTATAATCAATCCCACGTTAATAACATCACTTACATTTGGATACTGATACTGAAGTTACTGAGCAAATACTCTGTGACATAGTGAGTATTTACACCCTTCTAATGTTGATGTTAACACTGCAAAAATAGAACGCACACACTATTATATATTATTATCATTCATATATATTATTTATTTTCATTTTCTTTTTTTCACCCAAACGTTCTTTGCCGTTGAAGGGGGTACTCAGCTGAAAAGATATTAGAGGGGGTACACAAGTAGAAAAAGGTTGAGAACCACAGGTCTAGTGTATATCGTCAATATCCTCGACTCATCAAAGGGAGCCGCCCACAAGGGCGGACCCTTCTGATGTTCAAGGACGACGAAACAAGTGCACCCGATTGGAGTCTTAACAGCAACAACCCCTTTTCCCAGCAGCGGACGACGTCTTTTCATGAAACATATCCTCGAATACGAGATTTATTTCAAGTGTTTGGTAAGAAATACGGGAGTGGGTCCTCGCATGTATTATGTATCTATATGTCAGTGTATTTAGGTAGGTGTAAGGTTGCTATCTCTTTCCGCGCCTGTTATAACGGTATGGGGTGTTTCCACAACGTCATAAGATTATTATTCAGTATTTATTCAATAGATTTGGTGAACCACCAGCAGAAGAATCATTTGGATCATAGCATTGATATTTTGAAATCGCTACACCGACGAGCTGTCCTGGAGAACACAATAGTTCAATAGATAAGTCGTATCGCTGAAACGCCAGCGAACATATAAAGACCGATCGGATTTTGTTATCGATTTACTATTCGCTAGTTATATGGTTATAAAATGTCTCAATCTGTGTTCTGATAAAATGAATACATTTTGGTATTGGATATCTTCGCATATATTCATTACAGGATGTAGGCCTAAAACCAAAGAATGCAATGCAGGTGGTGCTAACTGATATGTATATTTAAATATAATTAAATATATTAAATCCGCTTGCACTTTTTTATTTACAGAGGCACGATGAAGCAGGTGGCGCTTCTCCTGTGCTGGCTAGCCATCGCCCTGCTGCAGTCTGAGCCCACATGGGCTGGCAAGGGAAGCAGCGGATCCAAGTCCTCCTCATCCCCAGCTCGAAAAACAAACACGCAGTCAGGGAACCGTCGGCAGACACAGACTCCCAATAAGAGCAAACCCAGTCCGTATCCTTCCGGTGGGAACTACCCGCATTCTCCGGCTCAGAAACCTGGTGCGGGAAGCTACCCCAAACAGAACCCGGCACCGGGGAGTGTCCCTGGTGGTGGCAGTTACCCCGGCGGAGGTAGTTACCCTGGGGGAGGTAGTTACCCCGGGGGAGGTAGTTACCCAGGAAGAGCCAATCCCGGGGGAAACCCCAACCAGAACCCTGCTGGAAGATACCCACCAGGGGGTGCCGGGCAACAACCAGGGGGTGGCGGGTACCCACCAGGGGGTGCCGGGCAACAACCAGGGGGCGGCGGGTACCAACCAGGGGGTGGCGGGTACCAACCAGGGGGTGGCGGGTACCAACCAGGGGGTGGCGGATACCAACCAGGGGGTGGCTACCCAGCAGGTGGCAGATATCAACCAGGCGGTGGATACCAACCAGGGGGTGGCTACCCAGCAGGTGGCAGATATCAACCAGGCGGTGGATACCAACCAGGGGGTGGCGGGTACCAACCGGGGGGTGGCTACCGAGCTGGAGGGTACCCTGTCCGAGGGGACGGAGGGTTCCCGGCACAAGGGGGCGGAGGACAAGGATGGGGTCAGCCTGCTGCATATCCCGGAGGAGCAGGCGGTTACCAGAACTGGAACCCCAACAATAAGATCCTGAGTCCCCGGTACGGCGGAGGGGGGTATGGAGGAGGGGGAGGCTCCCCGTTCTCGCAGTCCGTGCAGCACATGGGCTACGGCGCCTCATCCAATTCCAAGGGCTTCGCCAAGAAGGCCATGATGGCAGCCGGCGTGGGGGCTGTGGCTGGCATGGCGGTGGGCTACGGCTTGGGCCGTTTCCCCCGGCCGCACTTCAACTTCCGCAACCCGGAGGAGGAGCAGTACTACAACAGCTACATGTACCGCCGCTACGGCACCAAGTCCACTGACGAAAACGACTACGGACGCGACTACGCCTACCAGCCGCCCAAGCGCGCCCAGTCCTACGACAGCTTCATGGCCTCCTGCATGAACCGCACGGTGCCGGCGGCCGGCACGCCGCCCATCACCCCGGGGGGGGAGGCGGACGATGAGAAGGAGGTGAGCATCGAGGAGATCGGCTACCCGGCGCTGGTGGAGCAGGTGAAGGCCCGGCGCTGCGTGGAGGACTACATGAAGTACTCAGAGACGTTCCTGAAGAAGGAGGCGCAGCAGCAGGACCAGGCCCCCGGAAGCAAGGCCCCGCAGCGGCTGGGAGGAGGAGGGCAGCTGTACGCCTCACTCCTCATGCTGCTGTGTAGCGTCTTCCTCCTGCACTGAGACGCTCCTACCTCTCCCTCCCATGTCCCTCCTCCCCGACTCCCCCGTCCTACACTCCCACGTCCTTACGGTTGTACCCTTGGTCAAGTCGTCCACACCGTTACCCTGTACTGCACCTGCTTCATATATACTGTGTATACGAGTACCTTTAGCGATCCTTAATCCATCTCCTGGAACTCATTTTGATTGTATGTTAGTTTGCCTCTTTTAGATAATCTGGGTAATCGTTTCAGTCAATTTTCAAGTCAATTCTCCCGGTACCAGTTAGGACTTCGGGTATTCTAACTTTTGATGAGCGTCTGCCACTAAAAATGTTATTAAACTGATTTGTCAATTAATCCAAAATAATCAACAATGAAGGTGCTATCAATTCATATTTGACGGGGGACAGAATCTGTGTGTGTAGATATGATCAAAGATTTACTCATGGGAAATTGCTAATTTGAAACTGCACTGAAATGAATCAGAATCTTTGGAAATGATTTTCATATAATTTGACGGGTATAATTGTAGTATGAATGCACTTTTAAAAGGAGTTTCACTGCACTCCTTGTTTTCGGAACTTCATATTTAGCAGAAGTCATGCTAGATGTGTAAAGGTTTCCTTTGCCTGATTTAGTCATCTCATTCATAATATGATAAATTACATTGAATGTTGTGTATATATGCATTTTGCTGTCATTGTCATCGATAGATGGTAATTGTTCTGCTGTTTCAATATCTTTACTCACAGAAATTACAAGCGCTTTTAAAGGAATGCTGTGCAGGATTTCCGCATACTTTGGTTGATATAATAATCTCTCTTAATATTGCACTGCTAAATCTTAGACATTTGCTATGCTGTCGACCGCTCAGTTCATCTGTCATTATAACTGATCAAAACTATATAGCCGCACAGCATTAACAAAACAATATGTAAGGGTGAGTAGATATGAGAGCACAAGACTAATGCATATGAGAGCACAAGACTAACGCATCCTCAAAAAGTTTGACTAATTTAACTTTTCTATTCATCTTATCCTAGTAGAGATGTGGTTTGTCAAATCAGAACTGGAATGGTTTTTTTAAATGTCCTATTGTTTAGTTTACCCTCTAGAAGTGCACTTATTGTTTATTATTGTGTTGTGGATGATTTGTCGAGCATGTTGACAGGTTTATGAATGTTTTGGGTATCTAAACTTAAATATACATTTTTAGGTTAAGTATATTGTTTTCCCTGCCTGCGTAATCCATAAAATACTAATAAAAACCTTTAAATGTTATAATCTATTGATTATTTCTGGTAGATTATTTCTGGTAGAAATAATCAACCACAGAAAGAAATATGTGAATGCAGTATTTGGTAATATTCACATTCAAAGTTAGAGTTCACTAATATGTTCACACATATTAGAGTTCACTAATATGTGCTAATATGATTGCGCCTATATATATATATATATATATATGCAGAACACCTCACCAGTGAACACACCATATACAGTATATAGACCTAGACCACCTGACCTGTGAACACAGCACATATCTAGGTACAGTATATACAGACCACCTTACCAGGGATCACTGCATATATCTAGACGTAAACCACTGACCAGTTAACACAACATTCATCTATGCATATACAGACCCCCTGACCAGTGAACACAGCATATACTGTATATTGACATAAACGACTGACCAGTGAACACACCATTCACTTCGGTATATACAGACCACCTGACCAGTGAACACAGCACAACTCTAGGTATATACAGACCACCAAACAACATATATAAAGGTAAATATAGACCTACTAACCAGGGAACACAACATATATTAAGACAAATATAGACCACCTGACCAGAGATCAGTTTAAGTGTAGAATGTAGCACAAGTACAAAGTCATAAGTACACTCCATCAGTGTTCAATTCACTTTATTTGGAAATCCTGTGGATCATCGTCTCCACGTTGTAAACTAGGTGGCATCAGTTTCTACCCACAAGGGTCCGGTGCGCCCCCTACAGACCCCTGATCCAGGCTACAGACAGGCAGACCACCGCGGACCCCACGGTCCAGAGGAGGCCGCCTCCCAGCGGCGCGGGGGCGGAGGACTTCACCCGGTAGCCGTTGTTCGCTCCGTGACCGTCGCGCTTGTAGTCGTTCTTACCCCCGCGGTGTCCGCCGCCCAGCCTGGGCCGGCCCCAGGACCCCAGGCCGTAGCCCCCCACGGCCCCCGCGGCCGCGGCCCCGGCCAGCTTCAGTCCTTGTTTGGGGGAGAAGAGGCTCTTCTTGGTGGGCGGCGGCGGTGGCGGCGCGGGAGCGTACTCCGCGGCGGCGCCGTCTTTCCCGTCCTTCTTGGCGCCCTTCCCTCGGCCCTTGAAGAAGCCCCCCAGGCCGCCGCCCCCCCTCTTGGACTGCACGGTGGGGCACAGGGGCGCCAGCAGCAGGGCGCAGAGCCACAGGACCGCCAGCGTCCGGTGAGCGCTCATGGTTAGTGTGGCACGCTGCGGGGTCACGAGAGAAAGGTCAGCGACGGCCGCCATTACTGTAGTTTCCATGAATGAGAATACAAGACCAGAACACAATACTCCTACTATAGATAATAATATCACTCTTGTTACTATGACTAAGAAATCTACACCACTAATAATAGTATTACAGCCCTTAATCACACTCACAGGCCATGTATTGATGACACTCTAACCCCATAGCCCCACTAATACTACTTCTACTCCAAATAATCTAACCAAAGTACTTTTACAGACACAACCTCACACATTTTGCCGACACACACACACACACATAATCACGTGAGAAACACACACACACACACACACACACAGACACACACCCACACGGTAGTTGGCGGCTATGGGTAAAGGGACATTAAGCCAGCTGTCATCACTCAATGAAATCAAAAGGCCAGAGTCACACGATCTCTGGAGGACAATACAGCATCTAGAACTGCCCCTGCATTCTGTCCACACAGGCATTCAGGCTTTGTGTGGCCGCATGCGTACACAACGCCTGGCCTGAACTAACTCCTATGCAAATAACATTTGACTAAACAAATACACGAGGATAGTATGGTAGAAAATGTACACAAACATTCCTGTGGCACAGTATTATAGAGGAAATTCAATATATTATCCCCCCTTCATGTCAACCTATCAGAATGACTACGAGAAAGAAATATAAACACATAAACAATATGTGTAGAAATATAAACACATTAACACTATTATATAGTATAATTCCAAACGTGTTTACCTTTCTGATTAATCACAGGGAGAGTATCCAGTCAAATTTTATCCATGTGAGGGCAGCACATAGTGGTTTCCACGACGACCACATCTACATGTAGTAGGGTTGGCCGATGGCATGGCTCCTCCCACCCGAGCCGAAGAGCCTTTGCGATTGGTTGAATTTCCAGGACGCAGTAGGGAATATTGTAGTAGGCCTGATGATTTGTGCTGATATGCTACTTTGCTCCTGTTATTCATCCAATGAGGTACAATGTAGGATGCTCTCTCAGTGCCTCAAAGTGCTGTCTCTGCTGATTAGCCCTGTGCTGTCCCGCATCTGCCAAACAGTGATAATAAACAGCCCATAATAATAGAGCAAAGAGCTCTATTATTAACACTCAAATCCAATACTATCTGCAACTGGAAACATCTATCGTACAGTCAATCAAAGGCCAAGGTTGTAGGTGAACGTAGAGGTTTATTTTGGAGCAAATAACAAGTATTTTGCATTTAGAAAGTGATTCAGTCCTGTCCTGTTTGCATTGCAAAGCTGGAATGCATTCCGGTTTGGTGAGCCAGGACACACTCCAGACCACATACCTGTTCCGTCCATGTTTTTCCCATTTCAAGTGATAAAAAAAAGGATCCTAACTTGTGTTTGAGTTAAAAGTGCTCCTGTGCATAATGCTTTGCATTCAATTGCATTCTTGTTTTAGAGTGTAACAGTGAAGTGTTTTGAACCATAACTGTCACAAGCTTTAGAATAAACAGGATGTGTTCTGTAACCATCGCGTTCCATGCAATATCCCTTCTGGAGTCAAGGAGCTCTTTTAAAAAAAATAGCACAGTAAGTGCTCTGAGGGCTTCTTATACTCCTAGATGACGTTCTCAAAAAGCTGCATGGAGGCCATGATGCTTTCATCCTGTAGGAAACAGAATTGGCTTCAGACCGTACCCTTGATTCGGAACATAGCGAACACAATTCACAATTTCCTTCTGAGTTTTACCTTCTGACAAGTCTCTATGAACTCATCGATAGTCACCACTCCGTCTCTGTTCCGGTCCATTTTCTGAAGAAGGATAATGCGAATAATCATAATCCCAACAGTGATGGAATGAATATGAATATTCCATATGAATATGACTGCGGATACCACGCTTACAGCTCTGGTTTCACCCAACCATTAAAACTCTGTGGTAGAGGCCTTTACACTGGTTTCACCCTACTATTACAGCCTCATCCATTAACTGTAACGCATCGACCCACCAGCACTTCCCAGTTTAATTGGCTAACTCTGTAATGGTTAATTAGGACCGACCCGAGAGAGAAAATGTGTGGGTGTGTTGCGAACACACACCTGGAAGAATCTCTCCACATGGTCGACCGGCGCGTCGTCTCGAACACTTGGACACGTGTACCTGCCCATCATGTCGTATATGGACGTCATTATGGCCAGCATTTCCTGCAGAACACACACACACACACACACACACACAAAGTTTGAAAACATCCAGTGGAAATGTGTCCTGTTAATTCACATTATGGTGGACTGACATTAGTTCATTAATTACTGCGCTACTGTATTGTAATCATTAAACGGTAGTGTACTACTGTAAACAAACACTTGATTAAATGCACCTGTTTAGTCACGTAGCCATCCTTATTGATGTCGTACAGGTTGAACGCCCATCGTAGCTTGTCCGTCACAGATCCCCGAAGCAACACGGATAATCCGATCACAAAGTCCTACAGAAATAATTAGGATTCAAAATGAAATTCAGATTTTTAAAATTTCTGATACATTTTACTTGAACCATTTATCTGATGCATAAACAATGAAGCACAAGCGAGATGTTCACCTATATATCCATATTATGTATCCTCTGTTTAGATTATATCTCTAGGTAAACTTACTTCAAACCGTATTGAACCATTTCTGTCCATGTCAAATGCATTGAACAGGAAATGTGCATAGGTGGTAGCATCTAGCAAGAAAAACAAAAGGTTGATTTCAGTGAAGAGGCACACAGGTTTCATTTGACAATAAACACTCAACACACTATAACTTTAACTCAGTGATCACAGAACAAGTTTAAAGGTGTCATTCACCGATAAACCGTTTTTATTTGCACCTTTTGAGATGCGATCCCACAATGAGGGAATGAACTCCACACGGTTGTCAGGACAGACGACATCCATCACATCTTCTGTTCAGAGTGCATCTCAGTGCAGTATGACAAAACACTTGTTTTTCTTACTTTTGTTTCCTCAATGATCTCCTCCCATTGCTTGACTTTTGCACTTTCTGAGTTGTTTCTTCATGGTTGAATGCAATTGTAACTTGCGATAAAAGTGTCTAAGCTAAATATATTTATGTAATGTAAAATACCTTCAATAGTCGATAATATCTCTGAGACTGAAACATAAATAATGACATTTTACTGATCTAATATTATATTAAGTGAGGCATTGGAAATGTAATCACAGTTACCTTTCTCTTTTTCAATTTTCCAAAATACTCCAAACTGCCAGCATAAAGTGTGTCAGCATTTTTAGAAAGGAAGGAGAAAGCTTTGAGGCAAACTGGTTCTTCCTTTATCAGAGAGTTATCTACTCACCTCCTTGAGGGAAGAACTGGGAGTAAATAATCTTAAAAGTTTCCTCATCCACCAGTCCGCTGGGACACTCCTGTTAAAAAGAGGACAGCTTTACCAACCCATTAAGGAAGCATCTGGAAACAGGCTGGAAGCTTCTGCATTAGCACTTCCCTCAACAAAATATTATCACACAGAAATACATGCGACGGGGGAGACTTGTGGGTGTTTTTCCTCAGGCTGACTAAAAACAGGAAAGTGACTGGTGTTTCCTAAGGAAGACGGGCCTCCCACAGTGATAGTTAACATCTGCATGTGTCCTGGCTGAACTATTTGAGCAAGGCATTAATGCTTGCCCGTGTTTAGGGGTTCCATTCCCTGCGTGTACATGGCAGACATTACCCCTAGTGGTAGTGTGCACTGGGATGTATTTTGAAGGTAGCCACGGTGTGGACACGGACAAACACTACACGTACCATGTGGTAGACGCCTTGGATTAATCCAGACGGCAAATAAATACCAACTATCAGGAAGTTAAGAATATGGGCTTGACATTTGATGAGTAAAAATAAAAGAAAGAAGAAATACATGCACCGACCGACCGATCAATCAATCGCTCCGTCGGCCACTCGATTGCTCATGCCTACATTCTTGAAGCCCCTGTAGAGCGACTGCAGTTCCTTCCTGGTGAACTGGGTCTGGGCCTGAAGCTGCTCCAGACCTTCTGGCTGGTGGCGGACCATGGACAGCTCCAGCTCCAGGTCACAGCTCTCTGGGGGGGACGAGAGGGGAGGCAGGGGAGAGGGGAGAGGGGAGAGGTGAGGCGCATGCAAAATGATGAAAGAATTCGAAGTCTATACAAAGTCTTAAGGAGGAAGAGGTTTGATGCATTGACTGAAAATCAGGGTCAAATCATTTCAACACTCACCATCTTCACACACAACCAGAGGTATCCAGGGACGGGGAGAATCATAAGTGCAGATGGAAAATAGGAAACCGGAGCGAGGGAGTAGATCAGAGGAAAGAGGAAAGAGGCAATGGGAAAGAAGCAATTAGAAGTCACGATAATGATTTGAAAGTGATGACAAAAAGTGTGAAGGTAGAAAAAACACAAAAATCACAACTTTGGGGACACAAGGAGTCAAGTTACTCACCGTCTTCAAAGGGTGAGTGATGAGCGTTTAGCCAAGCGAGAGAGAAGAGCACATTTTCAGACCATTAGAAAGTGTATTTAAATCATTGAAGATACAGATGTTTCCTATAATCTTTCATCACACACAGTGCAGTATAAAGTGTCAACAATGCAATTCCTGTTGTATGTTAAAATCCTGACACATTAAGCAAACACAGAACAAATCTGTAGAGAGGAAACTTTGAAGGAAGGGCTTTACTGGACCCTCCGGGGACACCTCGCTCCTTACCTTCCAGGGACAGAGGCTCCCAGACCCCAAACTGTTTGAGCACCACGTAAAAGAGACAGATCACCACGGCGATGGCCATGACCTCCATGCCGTCCATCCCCATGGTGCTCTGGCATCAGACCCCCCCCCCCCCACGCCGCCGGCCCTCCGAAGAAAACTACAGATTCTCTCCTCAAACTCAAGTAATCGCCAAGACGCTAACTCAGGCGGCCTCTAAATAAAACATGTGGGTGTGCTGATCGATGCGTGTCCCACGGCAGACGCACAGGGTTTTACGACTTTACAAACTAAAGCACGTGAACTCTCTGTCGCGGGTTCCCCCAGGTGCAGACCACAGCGTTCCCGCGGCAACCGAGCGCGCTGCTCCAGAGCGACTGAGTGCGTCGCGCCGCCGTCGGTTCATTCTGCTAGCTCGCCTTCACCCCACCTCACGGTTCATCTTGCTGCCAGGGCTACGTCCAAGTCAGGGACTCCACCCCTTCTCCCTCCCAAGGTCTCTCGCTCTTTCTCTCTCTCTCTCTGGCTCCCACTCTCTCTCTTCTCACGCTCTCCATGTCTATGGCTCAATGTCTCTCTCTCTCTCCCTCTCTCTCTCTCGCTCTCTCTTTCTCTCTCTCTCTCTCTCTCTGGCTCCCACTCGCTCTCTTCTCACACTCCATGTCTCTCTTTCCATGTCTATGGCTCAATGTCTCTCTCTCTCCCTCCATCTCTTTCTCTCTCTCACTCTCTCTCGCTCCATGCCTCTCTCTCTAGTTCTCCCTCTCATTCTCTCTGTCACACTCGCCACACTTTCTCTTTGTCACTCTCTCCCATGTCATCCCTCTCTCTTTCTCCTGTTGGTGGGGTGGGCTGGCCATGTGAATGAAAGTCTCCCAGCACTAATAGACGGCTTGATTGACACCCTAAGCACTTCTCTGGCCAGTATTTGCCCCGTCATTTGGAGGATGTAAAAAGTCTTAAACCAGCCATTGATTTGCTGATGGCTGGAATATGTGCAGCACTTAAGAGTTGTGTGTTGTTGGTGTGGCGCTGGCTCCGTCTGACCGACGGCATCTCAGAAGCACAGCAGATCACTGGGATAGGACCCATGGGTCGCCCAGACACCCAATCACACGCCACTTCAGGCTTTTCAGCCAATCACGGATAAGTTGTCCGGTTAAAATGAAAAACACAAAATGATTTTTTTTTGGTCTTCTTAATTGTCTGTGTGATGGCTTCCAAAAAACCCATTGGCTCTACCACACGTTGTTTTCCAACACTCAAAGTGTCAAAGGGTTAATTCCACACATTCCACACATCCGTTTATTTATTTGTTTCTCTGTAATGAGTTCTCTGGCTGCATTTGCTCAGCGGGGGGGGAAAACTCTGGAACAGAGTGGGGAGAGAGAGAGAGAGAGAGAGAGAGAGAGAGACACAGGGGGAGAGAGAGAGGAGGAGATGGGGAGAGAGAGAGAGGGAGGGAAGAAGAGAGAGACGGAGAGAGGGAGAGAGGGAGGGAGAGAGAGAGAGAGAGAGAGAGAGAGAGAGAGAGAAGAAAGGGGAAGAGTGCGAGAGGCAGGGAGGGAGAGAGAGAGAGAGAGAGGGGGAGAGAGAGAGAGAGAGAGAGAGAGAAAGAGAGAGAGAGGAAGAGAGGAGGTGACGCAGTGACTGCGACGGCCGTGCGGGTCCGCAGAAGGAGGACAAATCGGTCAAGGAGTGCCTTGGTGGTGGAGGAGAAGCTGACGGAGGGTGGAGGCAGGTGAAGGGGAAAACTAACACACCAACAGACAGACAGACAGTCTGAGCAGACGGAGGGAGCAGCAGTCCTATCTAACGCGGGCTGACGTGAACAGGGCCGCCGGCCTGACAGGTGGGGTTTGGCGTGGGGAAGACGGGGTTGGGGGTGGGGGTTGTGTTGCGCGTGTGTGTGTGTGTGTGTGTTAAGCGGAACACGGGATCGGCGCCGCCACGCCATCCATCACCCCCACCCCCCATGTCCCCACCCCCGCCCCTCCC
>JAOTIX010000105.1:4605354-4615519 GCA_027123715.1 Gaidropsarus macrophthalmus | reverse complement strand
GAGAGAGAGAGAGAGAGAGAGAGAGAGAGAGAGAGAGAGAGAGAGAGAGAGAGAGAGAGAGAGAGAGAGATGCAGAGTTAAACAATTATTTAATTTCCATGAAATGTTAAAGAAATGGCTTAGTTGCACACCAGTTGTGTGTAGACATTATTCTGGGTTTAAGCTTTCCCCTTACCATCACACGCATATAACTCCATCCAGAGCCTACTCCATCGGACGTGAAGTGTCTATAGACTCCATCCTAAAGCGAATGTAGCTAATTAAGATGTGTGTGCTTTCCTGTGATCGAACGCGTCGCGGCTCACCGTGTTTCCATTCTAAATTGGATTATATTGCACTTTAAAATTGTCCACTTGAAACGTAGCGCGTTCCCGTTGTAATGCGTGCACACGCATTTGTTTAACCTCTAGAGGGAGTCCTCCGGCCCCAACAGATCACCTGAAACTGCATTTAGGATAGGTTCTCCTCCAACAAAGTGTATTTCTGTATTTGCTGTTTTCTACATTTGTATTCTGAATGTTATTCCTTTGTCATTTCTGAGGCACATTAATCTGAAGGTAAACTTGCCTCTCAACAAGTTTCCTTATTCGGCAAATCAGATTTTAATGAAGACTCAAACAATTCTGGGGAATCCAATTTCAGTTAGCCCAGACTAAATGTGCAATTTAGACACAAACTGCATTTAATCCCTGTGTGGTAGACTAGCACCAGGTGTATTCAGAGCGGTAATTTGTATTGACGATTACCAGTCCTCAAATTACAGCAGATAGTAAAGATAAGACTAGCTTTGTTCCTACTCTTGGATTAGTCTCTCTGAATTGTAAACTTAATATAGCGTACTTAACGTAGTTTATATAACTACAGTAGAACATGTGCTTGTTAAAAAGCTTACACTGTAATTTTTCCATGTGTTTATCCTTAAACAACAATAATCATTTTGCGGCTGCAGTAAAAAAGGAAACAGGAAATGTGTAATTACTCACGCTACCAAACACAGCTTCGCAACACATTCTCTGTCTCTCTCTCTCTCTCTGTCTCTCTCCCTCTCTCTTTCTCTGTCTTTAACTCTGTCTCCCTAACACACCCATGAGCACACAACACAATCACACAAGACACAAACACACACACTCAGACACGCAAGCACACAATACATATACACAGACAGACACACACACACACGCAATCACATGTATTGGATTAACATATTTGCAGAGGGACGCCATGGCAGATTAACGGTTAACAGTTTCCAAATGAGAAACCAGTCCATCTTGCACTTTCTACCCCAGAATTCCCCAACACGCACACCCACAGATGGAACCTCCAGGGTCCTCGGTCGCTTCCTGACGCCCCCAGACGATCACGGAGGGACGGACTCACGCTCCCTCCAACCCTCCCCCTTTTCCTTTCTCCAGTCAACAGGAAGACCAGAGCCTGAGAAGAGCCGAGAGAGGGAGACTCAGACTCTGTGGGAGAGAGAGAGAGACAGAGAGAGAGAGAGAGAAATACAGACACAGTGAGGGAGAGGGAGAGAAAGGGAGAGAGAGGCAGAGAGGGAGAGACAGAAAAACATAGGTTCCATTCTGCTGGGAAAAAGACAACCAACAGGACAGAGACACTCAGAGACAGAGAACTCCCGTTCTGCAGGAAGAGTGAGAGAGAGAGGAGAGAGAGAGAGAGAGAGCAGCAGCACACTGAGTGACGAGAGGGAAACACACCACGGTGACGGAATGAGCAACCCTCAGAAGGACGTGAAGAAGATCCAGCTGGTCTACCTCCAGAACGTGGAGAAGCTCCGGCAGGGCATCAAGCCGGAGAAGAAGAGCTGGAAGGCAAGAGAAACGGAGGTGTCCAGGAAGCCGGCCATGGAGAAACAACGCAAGCCCACCAAGACGTCTCCCCAGCTCCCGCTACCCCCTCCGCCACCCCCTCAGCAGCAGCAGCAGCAGCAGGTGTCCAAGACCTCCAGGCAGAGGCTGAGCCGGGACCTGACCTGCTCCATATGCCTGGACCTGTTCAAGCACCCCGTCTCCCTGCCCTGCGACCACACCTTCTGCAAGGGCTGCATCGCGGGCTACTGGGCGGGCCCGCGGGGCGGCGGACAGGGTGCCACGGGCTGCTGCCCCCAGTGCAGGAAGGTGTGCCCCGGCCAGGGCTACCGGCCCAACCGCATCGTGGCCAACATCGTGGAGAGCTACTGCCAGGGCCTGGAGGAGGAGAACGGCACGGGCCTCCAGCTGCCGGAGGTGGAGGAGTCAGAGGCGGAGGAGGAGGCGGAGGCGGCTGCGGTGGTGGCGGCGGCGGCGAAGGAGAAGGAGAAGGCCGCGGGGGTTGCGGCGCCGCCCCCGGTCCCACGCTGCCTCCGGCACCGCGAGGAGCTGAAGCTGTACTGCGAGGAGGACCAGGAGCTGGTGTGCCTAGTGTGTGGCGTCTCCCAGGAGCATCGCACTCACAACCTGCTGTGCGTGCAGGAGGCCGAGCAGCGCTACAAGGTGGGTCTCCGGGGCGCTCTTCGGACCGCAGGCCGCCGAGGGCTGAGTCTAGAGCCCTGAGTCTCACGCTCCTTCAAACTCTGGACTCGGCGGTCTGCAGTCGGAACATTAACACAACATGACTATGATATCACAACGTGACATCGCCCTGACCCTGAGCATTGCTAGTGCCTTGCTCACTGTATACGGATGTTGACGTTTGTACAGAGAGTGTGAACACCTTTCCCACCTCTCCACCTCTCCCATTATTGATGTGTAAAGCAGTGTTTACACATCAACCTGACCTTAAACTGGTTTGTGGTCGCTCACAGCACTGCATTAATAGGTTACATTGAGTGTGTGTTTGGTGGGCGTGTGTGTTTGTGTGTTTGCTGGGTGTGCGTGTGTGTGTGTAAGGCCTCTCTGAACAGCTCCATCGACTCGCTGAAGACGGAGCTGAGCACGGCCATGCGGTGCGACCGCGAGGCAGAGGAGGAGGTGCAGAAGCTCAAGGTGGGTCTCCAGAATGTTGCTCCTCACAACGTGATGATGGGAGTGTATTTATGAATGAACAACGAAACCATCCCTCTTTGAGCCCATCTGAAAGGGGGAGAGTACGGTGTCTGTGACCAAAATTGGATATGCAATGATATCCACTAATCTATTATGGATTGTTGTCATAAACTTTTGTGAATTACCTCACATCGGTCAAATTATTGGTCAGTCATTCCTGTCTGCATGTTAACTCTACGTTTTACTATTCTGTCTTTACTAAATAAACAGTCTCCACTTGTTTGTGACATGTTTATGAAAACAACACAAACGAACAAGTACAACAGATTTCCCTGAATTTGCGAGTCCCTGACCCGTGTGGATCCGTGTGGACCCAGGAGCACACGGCGGACCTGAAGCAGCGCATCGAGGCCCAGTTCAGCGACCTGCACCAGTTCCTGTACCAGGAGGAGAAGCTGCTGCAGGTCAAGCTGAAGACGGAGGAGCGCCGCGAGCTCATCCGCCTGGACGAGCACAAGGCCCTGCTCTGCGTGGAGATCTCTCGCCTGCAGGGGGCGCTGCAGGAGGTGGAGGCCCAGCTGACGGAGCAGGACCCCTACGCCCTGCTGAGGGTAGAGACAACACACACACTGCCGTGTCTGTTTACGCGTTGTGTCGCACGGTACGGCAGGCCCGGTGGCCTGCGTTGCCACGCCAACAGAAACACTATAATCAGTGACATCTGGAGGTCTGGTCGACGCGTCATAACCAGTCGGGGGTGACTCATGCGACCGTTCATCTTTCTCGATAAGGAGGGGGATTTTTGTGCGCCGCGAAATGCTGCACTCTAGCGACGCCGTAGACATAGGGGCCTCGACCTCCCAGCTCAGGAACAAAGGAGGGAAGGGGAGTCCCCGGGGGCGGGGCCCAGGGGGAGACAGGAAGTGGGCCGGAGCGATGACCTAACTCCATTGAACGAGCGATAAGTAGCTGTTAGCAGCCAGCGGTCTTCGGGTTAGAGGTGGCAATGGTTGGTTTAAGATCCTCGGGTTGGAGGGGGCTCGTGATTGGCTGAGGATTCTGGGGTGAGAGGGGCCCTGGTTGGATGAGGAGTTCGGGAATTTCCCCTTTTCCCCCTCAGGGGAGACCGAGAGGGGTGGGATCTCGTCGCCTTTCAGCCCACAACGTGGAAAAAAAAGCTTATACTCTGTGCCAGACTTTGCAAAAACTAATCTCCCTGTGTTTGTCTGTCTGTCTGTCTGTCCTGCTTGTGTACCCGTGTGTCTGGTCCTCCCCCAGGGTATTAAGACCCTGCTGCAGAGGTGAGTGAGACTGCATCCTGTGTAGGGCGTGGGTCCGGGAGTTGGGTTTTCATTTCTCATCCCCCCCCAGGCCGAGAATTTCCTTTCTCGTCTGAAGATCTCTGTGGTTGCTGTTCTTGGCAGGCCGTCGGTGAAGTTCGAGAGGCCCGTGCTCACGCCCCCCAGCCTGTGTGAGGGCCGCTTTGCCGGTCCCCTGCAGTACCGAGTGTGGAAGTCTCTCAAAGGAAGTCTGTACCCAGGTACCGATACACACCGGCCAAGACACCAGACCTCCGTAGGAGACACATGAGGCACTAACATGTCTGAGACACTAGCCAGTCTGAGACACTAGTCCCAAGTCTGAGACACTAGTCCCAAATCTGAGACACTAGCCCCAAGTCTGAGACATTTGCCCCCAGCCTGAGACACTAGTCCCAAATCTGAGACACTGACTAGCCCCAAGTTTGAGACATTTGCCCCCAGTCTGAGACACACGCCCGTCTGAGACACTAGTCCCTTGTCTGATTCACTAGCCCCTGTTCTAACCCACCTAAGACAATAGTCTCAAGTCTGAGACACTAGCCTGTCTGAGACGCTAGCCCGTCTGAGACACTAGCCCGTCTGAGATACTAATACACCTAAGACACTAGTCTCAAGTGTGAGACACTAGCCCGTCTAAGACCCTATTCACCTATCTGAGACACTACCTCCCAGTCTGAAACACTTGCCCATCTGAGACACTAGCCAGTCTGAGACACTTCCTCCCAGTCTGAAACACTTGCCCATCTGAGACACTAGCCTGTCTGAGTCAGTGTGTGTGTGTCCGTCCCTCCCTCCAGTCCCCGCCGCCATCACCTTCAACGCCAGCACGGCCAACCCGTGGCTCAGCCTGACGTCCTCGCAGACGTGCGTCCGCTACCAGACGTTCAACCGCGCCGTGCAGGACAACCCCCACCGCTTCAACGCCGCGCTCTCGCTGCTGGGCAGCCAGGGCTTCACCCATGGGCGGCACTACTGGGAGGTGGAGGTGCACAGCAGCGCCGTGTGGACGGTGGGCGTGGCCCGGGAGTCCGTGGACCGCAAGGGCGTGATCAAGGCGCTGCCAGCCAACGGCTTCTGGACGCTTTCGCTGTCCTACGGCGTGCAGTACATGGCGGGCACCTCGCCGCCCAGCGTGCTGACCCTGGAGGAGCCGCTGACGCGGGTCGCGGTCTACCTGGACTACAAGCGGGGCCTGGTGTCCTTCTACAATGCAGAGAGCATGACACACCTCTACACGTTCAGGGAGACCTTCGCAGAGACTCTGTACCCCTACTTCAACCTGGGCTTCCTGGACAAGGTGCATGAGAACGAGCCGCTGAAGGTGTTCGTGCCGAAGATTTGAGGTCGGTGATGGGGTGTGGTGGGGGGGGATGTGACCCGAGGAGGGAGGGGTTACGGCACAGGATGTGCATGTTTATGTGTGAAGGATGTGTGTTTGACAATGTTAATCTACAGCAATGTGAATAAACATTTAACAGAGAGCTAAACGTACTGGCGACAGGAACAGATGTAGAGCTATTGATTAGCGTAACTAATACAATGTTTCATGATAGAGAAAGTCCATCAGGATTCTTGTGGATATTTTTGTACCTGAGTGTAACTTTTATCTGATGTGAGGTAATGTTTCAAATGCAATTCAAACACAGATGTGTTGGAGATTGGAGTACTGGATCGCTCATAAGAAGCCAGCTGGTTCACGATATTAAAACAGAAGGTCTACTTGAGTTGCATTAACAAAATCTAAAATCTATTTTTGGACTAGTTGGTTAATCAGCTCCAAGGCTGTTGGACCTTGAATGATGCGCTTCACTGAGACTGAACATGAGGACATTCATTAACCGGTTCAAACGTGCTTCCAGGAGGATGAGATCCCAGTTGCCCCAATTACTCCCTGAAGGAAGCGCAAGGGTTTAAAAGACATTTGCTCCCCAATGAGCAATACATCGTCAGAATGACATTGTCCAATTGACGTGAAGGCTGCGTGATGTCTAACCTTCCAAAGAAAATGAATTCATGTTTGTGTCAAAGGAATACATATCATGTATCTTTAAGGTTCAACAAGAAATGTGTAAACGAAAAAAAATGACAAAATAAAGTCAAAATATCTATTACTATGTGCAGTCCTCAAGTATAAATGAAACAGGAAAATTATCACCCGAAGAAGATCTAAATCGAGTACAAATTCCATTGTAAGACAATGGATGCCTACAAAACAGAAAACAGCTTTTTCTCAGACCGAAACGAACTGCAAAATAAGAATACGTTCTAAAACCACACGACAATAAATACCACGGTACTGCATATTCACATTCCGCAACACCCTTGCCACGCATACACCGCTGTGTACTGCTGTGTATGCGTGGCAAGAACCCTTTTGGTTCTTAGCGTAGGAGGAGGATGGGGGGGTTCTGGAATCACTCGCTAACGTTGCAGCGCGTCCTGAAACTTCGTGCTGGAGTAGCGCAGGTGGAAGCCCTTCTTGTTGACGCTGTCGTCCGAGTGGAAGAGCAGGACGATGGCGTCGCCTGCCGACGTCACGTCTTCTGGGGGCTGGAAAGGGGAGGAAACGCGTTCAACGACAACGCAGGCATCAGTATGGAGTAAGGGGTTCTGGGGGATGTAGTGTACTGTCGCTTTCATACAATGAGGGAAAGGAATACTTTCTATCTTTCTTCTGCCTTTCTTTAAAAAGACACCAGGGAGGGTTATGCCCCCATTAGTACAGTAGCGTGTTATTTTTGGCCTTCATGTGAGGAACTCATCCGTTATTAAATAGTTCATACAGCGAGCCCAGGCCAGGGCTGCGTTTCATTACTATTTCATGGCCCAAAAGACACGTATCGGTCCAACGACGACAACGACGACGACCACAACGGCAGCGCCCGGCCGATCAAGATGGCCGCCTCACCCCGGTGCCGCAGTAGCGCCCCAGTCGGGGGGCGCGCAGGTCCGCCCCGTCGTACAGCTCCACGTAGTCGTAGCCGCAGTCCGCCTCCTCCTCCGTGTCGAAGAGGAGGAAGGCCACCTCCACGCCGTGGCCCTCCTCCGCCCGCAGCACCCACTGGCAGTCGGCGCCGGGCGGGTAGTGGTCGCCGAAGCGCGCGTGCGAGTAGAGATCTCTGGGCCGGACTGCGGCCCAGAGCGGCCCGCCGCACTCTGGGGACGCAGCACCGCGGAATGAAGGATCGCTCCGAACGGTGGCTCGTTAAAAAACAAATTCAATAAAAGGAGGAATGCGACCGGGTCAGGAAAACACACGTAAATTGGTATTCTGCTAGTCTGAGGTTCTGGAGTGGGTTTGAAAAGTGGAGAATCTCACGCTAACCGGGGTGACTGGGTATTCTGCACCGCACTCTGTGGCACAAAGTGTGGCGTTGAGGGCAGCATCAGTCTGTTCTCTCCACAGGGTTTGCGGTGAATTCACTGCAGAATTCACTCTCTCCTTCCCTTGATACCTACCTTGATGTCTCCTTCCCTTGATACCTACCTTAGTTAAGTTATCCTTCCTTTGAGGCCTACATGTTGGATGTCTCCTTACCTTGATTCTTACCTGTTGAAGTCTCCTTACCTTGAGGCCTACCTGTAGATGTCTCCTTCCCTTGATGCTTACCTGTTGATGTCTCCTTCCCTTGAGGCATTCTACTTGTATGTCTCCTTCCCTTGATGTCAATATATATATTCAATATAGTCAATATATGTCTACCCTGATGTCTCATTCCCTTGAGGCCTACCTGTATATGTCTCCTTCCCTTGATGCCTACCTTGATGTCTCCTTCCCTTGAGGCCTACCTGTTGATGTCTCCTTCCCTTGAGGCCTCCTACCTGTAGATGTCTCCTTCCCTTGAGGCCTACCTGTTGATGTCTCCTTCCCTTGAGGCCTACTACCTGTAGATATCTCCTTCCCTTGAGGCCTACTACCTGTAGATATCTCCTTCCCTTGAGGCCTACTACCTGTAGATGTATCCTTCCCTTGAGGCCTACCTGTGCTATGGGAGACCTCAAAGCCCCTCTTCTGGACCGACTTGTCAGATTCGAAGCGCAGGAACATCTGGTTGCCACTGGAGACGACCGGGGGGGGCTTCTTGATGCCGCAGAAACGTCCCAAACTCGGAGCGTGTCCGTCTTCTCCATCGTGGATTTGGAGATGATCGTAGACGCACTCCAGATGAGTCTCCATGTCGAGCTCATTAAAAGCCTGAAAATTAAAAACAAAAAACGTTTATAAGTTCCTTTATAAGCGGCCTCCATTTGTATAACGCGTGTGGGGTTTGGAGAGAGTAGGGAGAGAGGGCACGTTTATTTTTCCTCAACTTGCCCTGGCGTGAAATCGCCACCCTTGCACATTCTACCGTTATTCAATAATAATAATAATGGTTCACGTGGAGAACAGCACCTTCTGGTGGCCAACATACTATTTTAATCCTGTGGCCCGGGACGGTGGCCAGAGACCAGGTGCAGGCCTTCTGGCTGGGGTACGTGTCCGGCCAGTTGGGGCTGCTGAGGATGCCCGTTACCGCGGCCACCACCAGGTCACACCCCGCTGCAAATGATCAAGCAGGAAGTGAAATCGTCACGAAGCGGGACACTTCTCATTTAAGGATTCTCTGCACCTTCCTTGTTTTGGCTTTCCTCGCTTTCCCCTTATTACAAATCATAAAAAATATATATATTTTTGATTTTAAAATATTAAATTCACATTGGGAAACACTAGAAGCCAAGAACCCAACTAATTCCCCCGCAGAACGGTACCTTCCTTGCAGTCGTGTTTATTTTCGTGCAACGTGAACCCGCTGCGACAGTGGCAGGCGTAGCTCCCGGCGGTGTTGACGCACTCCTGCTGGCAGCCCCCATTCTCGTGGGCGCACTCGTTTATGTCTGGCGGTGGGGGGGACGGACAGAAGGCTCGTCTGTTCTACATGGGTGATCTAAAACACGCTGCATCAATTTGAAACCCTGTGTTTTAATGTATTTCGTTACAGTGTGCTTCTGATTTGACTCGATAAACTTTGGTAGATTTTTGGACAACTTTAAAGGTTGTATTAGCGATTCTGCCGTTTCTTTACTACTGCCATTTGTTTTTGTGTATGATCTCGGAGCATGGGCTACCTACAGAGATGTGGATTCGGGCTAGAATCGCTGATACAACCTTTAAGGTGTGACTTACATCAGAGAGAAAGGTTACATCAGAGATTCTGCAGAAAAAAAACATGTCTCTGTAGGCAGCCTATGCTCCGAATGGTTTGGAGTGGCCGGTTGTCTCATTTGTTTTTGTGTACGATCTCGGAGCATTCGCTGCCTACAGAGATGCGTTTTTTTGACGGCCTGCTTATGGGGCGGGCAGCTAGCGGATTGCGAGGAAACATCAGATGAATGTGATCATTTATGTTTCGGCATAGAATCGCTGATGCAACCTTTAAGACAAGTCAATACAAATGGTGTCCAGCACTCCGCTCACCGGAGAAGAAGCGGGCCTGGAAGCCCGTCTTGGAGACGGTGCTGTCGGACCTGAACTCCACCCTCAGGTTGTTGAGCCGTGAGGTGAGGGTCTCCGGGGGGCTCGACCCGCAGAACCTCCCGTGGAGCGTGGAGTCGTCCGGGCCCTGACCACTGCTCACCTCCACGTAGTCGTACTTACAGACCTGCAGGGAACCCAGACACACCGGGTCAGCACACACACACACACACGTGCGGTTATGCACGACACAAGCACATTATATGTGTGTATCTGTACAGAAACATACACACACACACACACACAACCAACCATTATATATGTGTGTAAGGGGACAGGCGCACACACACACACACACACACACACACACACACACACACACACACACACACACACACACACACACACAC
>JAOTIX010000105.1:4552342-4567051 GCA_027123715.1 Gaidropsarus macrophthalmus | reverse complement strand
GTGTGCGTGCGTGCGTGCGTGCGTGCGTGCGTGCGTGCGTGCGTGCGTGCGTGCGTGCGTGCGTGCGTGCGTGCGTGAGTGAACTGCACATATGTGGCAATGAATCCAAGACCCCGGATGTCAATAATAATAGAATGTAACCATTTAACGCGATAAAATATTCAAACACATAATGAAACACTTCATACTAATTCCTGAAAGCTGAAATGTCCCTTAAACACACCAATGTTAGTTGACTGTTTTTGACTTCAGCTGTTCAAGTGAGCTTTCCCCAAGACAATAGCAGAAGTGTTGATGATGACGCATGCTTACTGTGGGTTTTTTAGGTTTGTCGACAATATATAAGTTACAGGGCTATTGTGTTCTTTAAAGAGCCACCGGATAATATTGAGAAACAGGCACCAAAGCAGAGGACAGAATACTACTGGACAGGAGAGTGTTGGTCAATGTATGTGCACTGATGGTAAAGGGACCAACGTCTTCTCAAATTTCACTGTACCTTGTGTGTTTGTGACAAATAAAGCAACTTACTGACTGACTGACTTACTTACTTACTTCTGAAATAATTCATCTGAAGAATCACATCTTACTAAGCGTAAAATCTAAAGATTGTAAAACTATATGAATATTATAGCATGTCAAGACGATAGTTAACAGTTCAAGACCTGTTTATCTGTAGTTCATGTAGCAAGACATTGTATTCTGTATTTCCTTGGAAGGGTTAGGCCGCAGTCTTGTCCTAACAAGAATCCATAAACACTGCAGCACGGCAAATATTGTTGACACCCAATAAGTAGTTTGTGATTACGCAACTGCAGCTGCCTGTCTGCGCTAGCATTTTTTCACATGATCAGACTGATATATTCAGTTTGAATCACCATATGTTCTGGATGTTCTACCTATTACTTAACCAAGCAACTCACCGTGATCTGGATCTCTTTAACCAGGAACTCACCATGAACTGGATCTAATTCTTAAACCAGGAACTCACCATGATAGAGTTCTCTTTAACACACTACTCACCATGATCTGGCTCCATCTCTTTAACCAGGAACTCACCATGATCTGGATCTCCCTCTTGCAGACCTGCAGGTCGTGTTCATTGTTCACGTACATCCTCTTCAAGGCACAGCGCACCCCCTGATTGGTGCGTACCAGGAACACTATGGCAAAGCCCCCTGCCGATGAAAGACATGCATTTGGTTTATTAATCTTCATACATATGATGATAGGGGCAGGGGGCATGATGTCCAGTATGGTAATCTAGTCTGTAGGCCTCCTTGAGGAAGATGTGTGACCTGCTACATGGTCCATGGGTCTAAAGTTCAGTGTTGGTTACTTAGGATAAAAGGCTGTTAGCGGCCTACCTCCAGCCTCTCAATGCATCCACAGACACACGGTGGAACGCCCAAATAGTACACCGTATAACCGCAGGTCAGAGAAAGGCACCTCATCACAATAATTACAAAACTAATAGTTGCACGGTTGACATCACAACCAAAGGCCATTACCTGGGTTGTGTATTTGCATAATCTGTACATCTGGTATTATTAAAAAACCAAACCTCCTTAGCCTTCCATGACTAGCATGAGCTGTAATCACAGCCGAATGTTGTGTTGCCAGATAACAGTATGTATAAGTTATGTCATTGCTGCTAGGCTTATTGTGAGGCCTACATTCATGTCTATCCATCTGGTGGGGATTAGGCCCCATTCTCTTCATTCAATAGGGTAATATGTTTCATCCAGACAAAATAAAACGTAACACCACATGAGGGAAACAGTATTGTGGGATACTCTGGTACTGGTTTAGCAATAGATTAAAAAGTACAAAAAGGAATGCAGTACATAGCTGCCAGTCCAATATCAAAACAAAATAAGCATAGATGCTCGTTGCAATCTTTGCAATCATTAACGCTTAATGGCGGGTGTTTGTTTGTCATTTTTCACACACTAATATCCTTCATAATGTGTGAGGTGTGGAGGGAGTTGATATATGGTCTGCAAAACACCATAATGAAGGGAAAGAAACAAATGACTTCAAAGCTAATGCGTAAAATAAATGTTTGATGAGAAAGTGTAAGGCTGGGCAGCCACCAAGATGAGACGTTTCAAACGTACACATAGGCTGGTGCAAGAGGGCAGAGTATTATTTCTACTTATTATCGAAACACACACAAAAATTATTTCCACAACATAACTAGCCTCTGAAGCAAAATAAAACACAAACAATAACAGAGGATTATAAACACTAGAGCGATGGAGAAAGGTGAAATGTGCCATGAAATGTACTCTTTGATGGCTAATCCTCTTCAAAATATTAGAAATGAACCGACCCAAAATACAAATATGAATTGTAAATCATTATGCAACATTTGAATTTGCAGGCGACAATAAGTCAGTTGTAAATTTCTTCGGCAAATTAGGAAAACAATGACAATCCCGATACACATGCACCACACCACATTCAATCATACTTTGAATGTCATCAATGTGGCCATCGAGAGTGACCTTTGACCTTTGTCCTGGGCCACTGAAGAGCAGTTGCTCTTTCAGGCTAATAATGGACTGGCGAGCAGGCTGCCCAGCTGCTGCAATGCCGTATTGTTTACATTAGGCCAACATGCATTGTGTGCGTGTCATGACACCACAGCAAGGACTGCTTAAAACTCGCATGTGTCTAGCATCTGAGTGGCTAGCATATTAGCATATTTTTAAACCTGATACAATTCCATTGTATGTATTTTTTCATCTTACACCATATTGTGGTGTTTTGTTGAATTAAACGCACTGAGTGAATGTTGTTTATAATTGGAGGATGAACCTTTGGGATAATAGTATTGACTTGGATATTGACTTGGCTTTCTATCACAATCTCTTTAAGTGATGGAGCCGAATCCCTCGCTCACAGAATGTAGACAAAAATGTGCGTACGTGGCGAAATATGGACAATGCAGAGAATGTGGATTACCTCAATAGACAAAAGATGTATAACGTGTTCGTAATACCCTGAGTGGTCTGTGAATGGGACAATTATCAGCGGGAAATATGTGTGGTATGCGGATGCGATGTGTCGAATGTCTGTGTGTGGAGAGAGTGGATAGTGATTAGGTTTGGAGGCTCGCTGGGGAATGTGTGCATCATCTAGCCCCATCTGTATAGTAGTACAACTGGGTGATAAGATTTGGATTGCAGGTATGTCGAGTCATTGGCATCAAGTCTTTGGGCTACACTCAGCCGGTACAGATACAGGAAACCACATTCATAGCCCTATAAGTATCTGTTAAATACCTAGGCCTATATCTATTTATATAAATATATATCTATATATTGATCAACCATCTCGATATCAGTTCGGGCAGCAAGCCCACCATGTTTACTTGCACAGCGGTGTGCGAATACAAGGCGGCCTGTGATGACAGTCTGCAGTAGTATTGCACGGGTTTGTTCAGTAAGCCAACTCTCTCTCAAAGAGTGGAACCTACTTTTGTTATCAAAAAGAGAATCAGCATTTAACCTAACTTCTCCTAAACGTGGATGTCTTAAAGATTGCACATCCTCTTATCATAATCCCTCATCCGCAAACGCGACTTCACTGAACAATTTCAAAACTTGGACTAAAAAGTGAAAACATGTGATGACATTTTGGTGAAAGGACAGAGCATCGCGCATCTTCACTGGCTATATGAGGCCCTAACATATAAACGCCACAATGAGGGTGGCTGTGTGTGGCTGTGTGTGGCTGTGTGTGGCTGTGTGTGGATGTGTGCTGATGTATGAGGATGTGTACAGATGTGTTTGCTTGTGTGTAGATGAATGTGGATGAGTGCGTTGATGTGTGTGGATGTGCACAGCCCTGTCTGGCCTGCGGTTGTTGTTGTTGTCCATGTTCAAGAGAGCGTTATGCTTCTTTACACATGTGCATAACGTCACAGGGGGTTTGGTCATTGCCCATTAAGACACACAGTTTGACAAATGGGTTTAGCCATGGGGATAGCATGCCACCCTCCTCCTTCCAACACCTAGAAGCACAAAACACTTCTCCCCACAGCCTTTTCCCAGCTCTGGGCTCCTATAAAAACATGGCAGTGCAACATGGCGGTCTCTATGAAGAAGGATCCGCTCCCTACGTAGCTATAAAGGGCAAAATCTAAAGGTAACAAAACACAATTCTTATTGATTATAGACCAATCCAACCGTACTTGATTGACTCGACTCTGTGGCATTTCTGCCAAGTCAGCTCAACCAGATGCCACTCAATTGTAAACACAGCACCTTTATAAACTGTCTTGTGAAATCTTGGATTGATTGCCTACATGTGTTGCTCAGCATATACACTTATAAATAAGACCAAGGATGAAAGAGAACAACAACAGGCATTTAATTGAAATCATGAACATGCATGAGTAGTCAAGTTACTCTTTACCAGAAGAATCCACTATATAGACAACAAATCTGTTTGACAACACACATGATCCACTGCCACAACCCTCTTACCTTCTGCAATGATCTCTTCAATGGTCACTTGGTGCCGTCCGATTGTAAATGCTCTTCCAATGAAATTCCCACCTGCATGGCTGGACCCACTGCCCCCTCCAGCACCTCCAGAACCTGGTCCAGAACTGACCAACTCCCGACGAGAATCGAAGAACTTCCTCATGATGATGTCGATTGACAGCAGATATTGTGGTTGAAAATTGCACAACAGATGCAGTTCTTGCCTCCAGCTTTGGATATTTTCCCCCCAATAGTTAGTCCCAAATGACAATAGATGGGTTATTTGATGATGCAGATGATGCTCAGGTAACACAGAGGTACCAGGAGGAACGGGCACCTGCCTGGCCAGTGTTCTGGCAAACCAGCGTCAGACCGTCGGTTATATAAAAGATTCACACCTTTAGTCAAGCACTGATCCCTGGCAGAATTGATTCTTTACCAACGTTAGCTCCTTCTCCATCTCCCCTGATCAGCATCAGCAGGCTAGCTCCCCGCTAGCTACTGACGGCTAGCCCCGCGCTAGCTACTGACGGCTAGGACATTTCGTGTAGGTTATCCAGGTTATCCTCGGAACAGCATTTCTTCGAGTGCCTTGTTGTCGGTGCTGCGATGTTGTAAGACGTCGCAAATTATTTCCCATCGTCAGTAATTTCGAGAAGACAGTCAGGTAGCCTTATAACTACCCATGGGTTTTAATTCATTGTTTATATTTACCACCAAACTGTATTTTTTTCGGAAGGGAACGTATTTGCAAAAGTGGTGGGTCTGTTGGTTAAATAATTCCGGACGAAAACGACATACAACTGCAGTCTAGTTGTATTTGAATAGCAGCTACTGACATATTCTCAACAGCAGAAAAGGATTTCTAGTCATCTCTGCAAGCCCAGCAGTCTCTGGATACCAGCAGTATCGCAGCATCCTAGCTGTTGCTGCTAACGTTATGGGATGAATTATGGGTGTTGTAGTTCAACGACAAGCTGCAGTTGTAGTCCTGTCATTCGTTAAGAGTGCATGACGTCCGCGTGCGCGTGAATGTTTGTGGGCGTGGGGGTCGAGATGGCAGATGGGGCGGGACCTAAGAAAAAGGTTATATAATTGGTTTCCTGGATCTTCCTTGTCCTGCACGCAAGACTGACGTCCCGGTCCACCGTTCGTCTTCTGAAGAGGTAATCGTTAACATTTGCGATTGATCATCTTTCGAAACGCTTTTTCCAAAAGGTAAATCGGTGTATGCATGGATTTATTGCGAAATATTTTAAGGGCGTGTCCCAGTGTTGAAGTTCCGTAGTAACGTAGTAATGTCCAGTTAATAGTCTTTTGTCGTTCCTAAATAAGTTTAGAAAACACGACGGACTTTTTTTTGAAGGCCTACATGTGATTTATGTTTTCTAATGTTTTTCTTTGATTGAGTTCGGGATAAGTTAGACTGAAGTCTCTTGTCGAACTCCAACCATACTTTGCAGAACGATCCGCGCAATGGAAAAAAATGCAAATGATTGACCCTTTGATCATTAATGGAACTCAAAACTCTCCTGTGCCTTCTCAAGTCAATGGGGATGCTAAAATATGTATCCTCATTTTTAAATTCAGAGTCACTTTCCATTTGTTCTCCGCTGCTGTTTCTGGAAGCATCATAGGGAAACCTATGTAGAAAAACCTTCTATTGACATACAAAACACAAAAACCTTCACTCCAAACATCCACAAGGTTGAAAATTTACCTTTTACTGCTCAAACCGTTATGTATGCATTGAGTGAAGGCAAAGGTCATTCACATTGGATTTGCGGAACTCTATCCATTCAATGTTCAAAATGCGATTTTAATTATTCTCAAGTGACTCTGTTGGACCAATAAGCACGTCGCTCTACCAACCCATGACGGTTGTCTTTCCACTTAAATAACTTCAAGGCTTCCAACAAAGGACCAATTACCGAGGAAAGCCCTTTCACGAAAAGGATGGCATTAATTATTGCTCGAGGTTGCCAATAGCAAAACTTGAAACGTAAGATATTACCCGGGATCCTTAACCCGATGCTTCCTAATTTGGAGGCCTATTACCTTCTGTCCCATGAGGGAGCGCCCTGCCTGAACTACGCCAACAGCTACTCTGGAACACACATTTGATCAAGTTGTGTTTTGCTTTACTTGCAGAATCCCTCAAGTTTGGAACTCCCCACTTTCACCACAATGGCAGCAGTAAGTGAAAAGGCATGGATGGCCTCATGGGGAGAGTATAAAAGTATTGCCAAGGAAGGGACATGTAGTTACCAGGTTTACACTGAATTAAGCTTTACTGTCATGGACCATTTGTAAAAAAAAAACAAAAACAAAAGCATTCAAATGTGCACACATCAAAGTCCATGAAACTTAACATTAGTTAGGGTCTTGCAACCCTGCATGGGATGAATGAGACACAATTGAAGTTGTGAGCAGGCTACGCAGCCTGTTGCGCAGCCTGGAGTCTGAGCAGTGTTTCTGTTCCAGCGCGGAACAGTGACAGAGGCCGCCGGCTTCAACGTGGATGATGACATCCAGAGGCTCAGAGGGGCCATGAAGGGGACAGGTGAGGGGCCTTCTAAGCTAACTGTCGTTGTTGTTGTTCCTGAGAAGAAATAGGTATTTTAGGCATTTTGTCATCAAGGCTTTCCGTTGTAACCTCTGCAACCTCATCTTTTCACAAGGATTATAATCAGAGCCTAAATGAGAGCTTAATACACATGATGGGAAATCATTTAAGATCTTACCCTGTCCATTATCTTAACCCTTAAATATGAGGATGTAATACACATGATGGGAAATGATATGAGAACTAAGCTCAACTCTTAAACTTGAGAAAACACATGATGGGGAAACGAGGGTTTTTGGATGGTATTTACCGGTCTATATTTATTTATCTATATATTTAACAGGGAAGATGGAGTCAATCTAGATGGCTACATTACATCAGCAGTCCCGATCATAAAAGGCTCCTTTTTCAAAGTGAGAGCCTCATCTCCCCAGCCTTTCCAAGGTTCTGGGTGTGATTAATTAGTTGAAATCATTGAGCGTATGGAAGGCAGCCGGATGACAGGGAGGAGTCACATCGTTGCAGACAGCAGGTTAGCTCAATGTAACTATCAAGTGCTAGCAAGTCCCAGAGAACTCAAACCAGGCCCGTTCCAATCGGCAACCCACAGACACGGTGCTACTTATGGCTGTGGTGAACACATAACCAATGTGCAGTAGCCTAGGTTACGGACCATACAGTTCTGTAGTGACTACAATCTTGTGTGCGAGTAGAATAGGAAACGGGCCGGTCCGGTGGAATTTCTGACGGGTGGGCGGGATTGTTCCAGAGGGCAGCAGAATACGCAGATGTTGGCTTTTTGGTGATTGTTGACACTGGGAGGAAGAAAAAGTGCAGTCTGCTTAGCAACTGAAATAGTATCTTTCAAAGATTTGGGTTTGAGTTTTGCATGTTTTGATTTTATTGAATGGGTTCATTGTTGCTGTAGTTAGAGCGTGGGAGTTAGAGCTGTGTTTTACTTCCTGACCAACGTGTGTGTGTGTGTGTGTGTGTGTGTATGTATGTATGCATTGTAAAGCCTTTATCTGTATTTTAATGCGCAGGCACGGACGAGGCAGCCCTCATCGAGGTCATAGCCCACCGTTCCATCGCCCAGAGGCAAAAAATCAAAGAGGCCTACAAACAACAAGTGGGAAAGGTGAATGGTTTGACTCCTCAATCTGTACAGGCGTGTGACCGGGAAGCCCCGCGCACGGCGGAGCAAAGGGTTATGGGTAAAGGGTTAATACCCCTTTAAGAAAAGCAGAAAATGGGTGTGGCTCTGTGTTGTAGATACCAACGTGTGATAAGTTAACCATGTGAAGGACAACGCATGCCTACTATGCAATTTAAGAGGAGAAGTGAACTGTGTTTACTCAGAGGTGGAAAGATACACAGGGGGGTTTGTGCATGTTAGGTATTCTTAAATGCCCAGGGAGGGAATGAGGTAGCAACCGTGAGGGGAAAAGAGTTGGAGTGAAAATCCTCCCGGGTAGAGTCGGTGAGTCACCGTCACCAGTCTCCAAGCTGAGGTCATAACGTCTGCTGCTGCTTCTCCTTTCAGACCACGCCCATTGGCAAACACAGGGACCACGAGGGTTTTATCATATGTACACACTAACTACACATGATTTGCCTAATTAGTTGTAGGAATGTGATCCACGTATGTAACAAAGTATGACAACTTACTCAAGGTATATATTTACCGTCCAGTTTTGTACTGTTCCCCTGTTAGAACCTAGCGGATGACTTGGACTCTGAGCTGAGTGGGAACTTCCAGAAGGTGGTCCTGGGTCTCATGATGCTGCCGACCGTCTACGATGCCTATGAGCTGAGGAACTCAATTAAGGTCGGTGATATTCTGCTGTTCATCCGTTGAAAGGTCCTCACAGACGCACCATTGTAGGATAAACATGGACACTCATTGCAGGCCGGCTTCTTTAATGTACCAGAGCACACGCATGGTCCATAGTCCATGTTGGATATCTTCACTAGTTTGGGTCAAACTGTGTTTGTCCTACAATGATGACTCTATGAATTTGGAGCGGACTACGGGAAAGTTGACTTTATAGGTGGAAACGAAAGTTATTGCGTTGCTTTGTTCTTGGAATGATTATATTCCCTTTTTATGATGATCTTCATCATCAATCTTACTACGTTGACTTTATGAAGGCATTTATTGTATTAACATTTCTCTTGTCACTCAGCCAGCGTTGTTGATGGTTGGGTCCACATTGCTTTCAAAGGCTGATGTATCTCATAATAATCTACTAAACATTTCCCTGATCCTAGGGGGCTGGAACTGAAGAGGCGGCTCTCATTGATATTCTAGCATCAAGGACACCCGATGAAGTGAAAGCTATCAACGTCCTCTACAAGAGAGGTGAATATCTTTTTGCAATTATTGTTGGATGTGAACAGCCGCTTTGTGTCAAATACCCAAGATGATGATTGTGACAGTGATCAATCATATTGTACAACGACAGTGAAAGGGCTCTACGGTACATCCCAGCAATCTGCTATGAAATACGTTTTTCCATAACGAGAATATAATTTCATGACCCGGCCCTGCCCTACAAGGCACTGTCTTCCTGACGGAACAGACGTGTGTGCAAATATATCATCTGACATGACATCTGATATTACTCTATGCCTTTGCATGAGACCCAGATATACAGTTTGAAAGAATCAATTATTCATGATACTAATGGTCTCCAGCGCTCTGCACGCTATTGTTAGGCTTTTTATTCATAATGTGCAAACGTTGGACTTTGTTTTTTGCGTTGGTTCTTGTTTCTAGAATATGACAACAGCCTGGAAGACGATGTTTGTGGGGATACTTCTGGGATGTTCCAGAGAGTTCTGGTGTCCCTGCTGACGGTTGGTGAACATACGTGAAACAATATGTTAAATATTATATAACATTAAATATCACATCCCATACTCCCTTAAAAGCCGATTACATTAATCAAAATAAAATGCTTATTTCTAATAGAATAATATTTTCGCTCAGTACACAATCACACAACACTGTACTTATTTGGAATTCACTTTGTTGGCAAATGCAAGTCAAACACCTTGCGGGATTTATTTGAGGATTAATATGCGACGATGGCCCATTGAATTGTTGTTCAGATTATCTGTTCCCTAAAAACATTTTTTGGGCAAAAAGGCTTTTTTAGGCTAAAGAAGGTTTAGCAGGATTTAATTGATGTTGAGTAAATGTATTGGGTGTTAGCGATAATATTGCTGGCGTGATCTGACGGACAGGCTGGGCGAGATGAGAGCACGGCCGTGGACCCGGCGCTGGCTGCCCAGGACGCTAAGGTGAGTAATCCACAGGGAGCCTTAATATCCCTTTGTGTTGTGTTGCTGTGAGAGACCACTCATGTCCCTGCGGTCCTCTCAGGACATCTACGAGGCAGGAGAGGCTCGCTGGGGGACAGATGAAGTCAAGTTCCTCACGGTGCTGTGTGCGAGGAACCGCAATCACCTGCTCAAAGGTATAAGAGGAATAACCCTTTCATTCAATTACTTTTATATTCATAACACCTGTATTAAATAACCCTTATATTAAATAACCTGTATATTAAAAACAACTGTATAAAATAACCCTTTCATTCAATTACTTTTATATTCATAACACCTGTCTTAAATAACCCTTATATTAAATAACCTGTATATTGAAAACAACTGTATAAAATAGCCCTTGTATTGAATAACCTTTATATTAAAAAACACCTGTGTAAAATAACCCTTAAATTAAATTACTTTTATATTAATAACACCTGTATTAAATTACCCTTATAATAAATAACCTTTATATTATTCAATAAAATAATCCTTATGTTAAATACTTTAATATTAATAACACCTGTATTAAATAACCCTTATGTTAAAAACCTTAATATTAATAACACCTGTATTAAATAACCCTTATATATAACCCTTAACTATATAACCCTTATATTAAATAAAAAGTATATTAATAACACTAAAATGACCGTCTTTACAAATTGTACCAAAGTACTAGCTTCATAAAACCATGTGTTCCCCTGGTGGTTGCAGTGTTTGAGGAGTACAAGAAGGTCTCTGGACGGGATATCGAGGAGAGCATTAAGCGTGAGATGTCCGGGAGTCTGGAGGAAGTCTTCTTGGCAATAGGTCTGTTCTGCTCTTTTTTTACAATCAAACGTGTTTGTAAGTCTTTCAAGATCTGGAACGCCTACGCCATTTTACGTACATGTTAGAAGATAGAAGATAGCATTGTTTTGTATCATACATTGGATTAACATGACAGAGTTTGGGTTGTTTTTGTTGCAGTGAAATGTCTGAAGAGCAAGCCTGCCTTCTTTGCTGAGCGGTTGTACAAATCAATGAAGGTAGGCCTTTGATCTCTTCCGTGTGTGTGTGTGTGTGTGTGTCGCTATCTTTCCTATATATCTCTATATCACCCCCCAAAAAAACCAAACACACACACATTATTCTGAGCTCCATTCATGATCCATCACCAGTCCATAATCCTACACCTTCTGGTCAAAGGCTGAGTTCCCAGTCCAGCTGAGCAGGTCCATAGACCCCATTGCCACAGGCAGTGTATACCCGTATACTACACCAGTAAAATAAACACACCTGAGCAAAGACAGCACACCTGTCTCTACTGACACACGGCTGACAGAATTCACCCAAAGTGCCCTTGTCCAAGTTGAGATAGTTTTCTTTCTCAGCGGTTCCCAGTGATGAGGGAGGGTATGTGGCCTCTTTGGGATAAAATCCCAGCTCTTTAGATTTCTGTGCATCCGCTCCCAGCTGAAAGTAGCTCAACCTTTCACAAAGGACACTGGTGTCGTTTAGCCATACGATGCATGGAACCTGAAGCGATCCCAGCGTGCTCAGAGTGTGTCCTGCGTGGTAGAGAGGGCAGTGAGGTACAGAACGTTAAAGGGCCTCTCCACCTCCAGGGCCTGGGGACCACAGACAGCGTTCTCATCAGGATCATGGTGGCGCGGTGCGAGATCGACATGCTGGATATCAAGGCAGAGTTCTCAAAGATGTACGGGAAGACCCTCTACTCCTTCATCAAGGTGACCCTTCCAACTGTCTGTCTCTCATGTCCGTCCGTCTGTCTTTCTGTCCGCTGTTAAGCTGCTCTTGGAGATTGTCAACACAAAGAGGTCTGTGCGTGAAAGGGATTTTCACATTTTAAAAGCACTTTAAACTGTTGATTTTCCCAACACGTGTCTTATGAAAGATAATAATAATAACAAATTAGGGGATGGCGTGAAGCGACGCTATTGGGCGTCCGTGTCTCTCTTGCCTTGCTCTTTCTAAAGCTTTGCTTGGGATGTTGTAACGTTTCTGCAGGGCGACACGTCCGGGGACTACCGCAAGATCCTGCTGGCGATATGTGGAGAAGACAAGTAGAAGCTGGAGTCGGCCATGTTGGTCACTCGTGAATTCCATGATTTTACATTTGTTTGAATGTCCTGTGTTTACCCTCAGCTCCAGGCATTTCACCCATACACAAGATACCTTTTCACTGTTATATTGGTCAAATAAACAAACTCAATGACATTTGACACCGTTGTTTATCTATTGACCGGTTTTATTTTTCCCCTCTCTTTTACAGTCGTACCTAGATAAATACGTTACCCGTGTTACTTCTTACAACATGGAGGCTATGGACCTCACCTCGGCAGATCAGGGAAGGCCTGCCTCGTGATGAAGAGACTTTTAGTTTTTTTTATAGTTGAGTCCGTACAGATTTTCAGATCCAATTACCTTAATAGTGTACTTCATGCACCTCATGCACACTTACCGCCATAGCCAATGTCTGTCCACTAGGGGCGCTACAGATGTTTTTTTTTTTTTTGCCTGAGTCTTGCGTACTTCGTAACGTTTTTAATATTGAACTTGATCAAGTGCAAATATCTGGCGTTTCCTTATTGCCAATTAATAATTTCAACATCCCCGAAATAATTTTTCATTTTGAATGTACTTGAAGACATGATTATTGTTATTCTAATGTCAAACATTCATAAGGTTACAAATGTTATGCCTTTCCAAATATAAACGAAAACTTCAGAATTACCTATTAAAGCATTACACTCCAGAATGGGTGTTTATTACAATACATTTGATAAATATGAAGTTCATAAACTCATTGTCAGTTGCTGACAGTATGTGGCCTCACTGGTTCTATGGACTCACCAACAATATGGTGTAGAAATGAAGAAAAAAATTCAGAGCGCTATTTAATGTTAGGGAATGGTCAAAAGTATGGAAAAACTCAATTAAACACAAACTTGCACAATTATAAATAAAGCAGCAAAGGTTTTAACTGAAAATCATAAATGTATACAAAGTAATTGACCCCATCATTGTCGGTCATTAAAATCTAATAGAAGTGCACTAAACCATATTTTCCGAAACCCCCATTCAGTCTCTTTTCGATTCTACCTCACTCCCCTGCACAAGTTGTTCCGCCTGCAGGTAGTCCCTGACTTCCTGTGCGCTGCGTATGTACGAATCGATCTCGCTGTCCGAGATCTCCTGGTCTCCGTCGACGTCGGCCACCTCTGCCACCTCCACCCTCCGTAATTTGGCGCGACGTACGCAGGGCGGCACAAACAGCGGCCTCTTTCCCGATTTCGCCGCGGGCCGTTGCTCTGGGATACCGTCTCCTTCGTCCGGCTCTCCGTTCGCCACTCTCAATTCGCACGACTCCGTTGGCTCTGGTCCCTTCCCGTCGGACGCCGGGCTGGGGTCTCCCAGCGGGGGGTCTTCAGTGCTGCGCTGGACCCTGGCCCCCGGGTTCTCTGCTTGGGCCCCCAGAATCTCCTCAGTCCCCTGTCTCTCCTCGTGGGTCCGCAGGGCCCTCCTCATCAGGGCGTAGCGGTGCTGCAGGATGTCCTCCACGTTCTGCATCACTTCGTCGTGGGACACGCCCCCCTGACCCAACCAGGGGATCTCCTGGCACAGCTTGACCAGCACCTCCCTCATCTCGGCCACACGCAGCGCCACCGTCCTGCCAGCGGCCATCTTGGTCAGCTGGCAGAACTTTTTGAGGGAGTAGCGGAGGCGGGCCTTGGTGGGCTTCAGCGACTGCCAGCTGAGGTAGATGGCGGCCGTCATGAGTGGGACGGGTTGTCGGCCCGTGACGATCCATGTGTCCGCCATCAGCTCCACCAGCACCACGGAGCGCTTGACCAGACTGTCCGAGCTCTCCGCCAGCTCCTCAGGAACATGGGCGCTGCCCAGTTTGTATCTGTACCAGGGAGAGGGACAACTTGGATGTTTCACCTCTATATAAGTCGCTCTACGGATGATAAAGCCACATAGAGCCAGGAAATTGCATGGAAGCAGCCATTGTCCAGGACAAAATAATCCAAAACAATTATAGAACTGTGATAATGTGATAACTGTGATATGATGTCATAAGTGGAGGAAGAACTCAAAGGTTCTACATAAACCTCTCCCTGTTGGAAGTATAATTGGTGCATGTCTATGATTCTCAATTGCAAATATTTACAATTTCCTGGAAAGAGTCAATGACAAACAGAGATAAATGGCTTGGAACAATCATCAGATCACGAATGTTCTCAAGCTCAGCATACTCACTCCTGACAGTGGGCCTCCAGTACATCGGTGATGCTGATGTTTGGGATC
>JAOTIX010000105.1:4532714-4546731 GCA_027123715.1 Gaidropsarus macrophthalmus | reverse complement strand
GGGGGACTCGAGTCTAGTGACTTGACTCGAATCAGACTTAAGTCGCCAGATTGAGGACTTGTGACTTGCTTGATCAAGTGATAAAAGACTTGACTTAACTTGGACTTGCTGTCCATGACTTGAGACTTGACTTAGACTTGCATGAAATGACTCGACAAGTAATTGCTGTACATGAAAGATTGAGGCCATACTTGTTGAAGTTCAGTCTTTGATGCACTATATTTTGCGACATATTGAAGTATTTGCTGCAAATAAAAGTTCAGCACTTTAAGGCGGTTGTCTCCCAGTCATATTTCTATGACTTGACTTGTGACTTGCTTGATCTCAGCTATGACTTGACTCGACTCACACAAAAATGACTCTGGACTAGCTTCAGACTCAAAGGTTAAGACTTGAGACTTGCACATGTGTGACTTACTCCCATCTCTGCGTAGAGCTACCTAGACCTAGACGAGCCGCACTCGGAACACGTCACACCTACCTTGGCCATATCTCACTGACTACCCACTTTTAGCCACTCACTACTTCATAGTTTTTTTTATCCAAAGTAGAGTAGAAAGTAGAAAGTGAAAAAAAATGCCTTATGAAAAAGTGTTTACAGCTCATTTAACTTTTCCCAACATCCATATGAAATACCTTAAAATGGACTGAAAATATGCATCACCTTGTTGCTCTGGGAGAATGATTGGGCGTTGTGGTGGCTTGCGAAACTTCTCCTCAAGAGCAAGCTGACGTGCTGCAATCTGTAATTTTGCCTTCTTCAGAGTGATCACCTCCTCTTGAAATGTCTTGTTTCGCTCGGCGGCTTCTCTCAGAAGACCACAGATGTCCTTTAGCAGACCGACTTTTTCCCTCTCCAACTCCACCAGGTCTTGGCTGCGTTGGGGGCTGAACGTGCTGATCGAGGCAGTGGCAGTTGAGGCGGTGGAAAGGGTTGAGTTGGTAGCAGCCGAGGTGGAAGGTGCGGTGATCAGTGTGGTCCGGATGGGTGAGGAGGTGGGAGCAGCCAAGGTGGACTGGTGGAGGATGGGTTCCTTAGCCTCCTGCCGTTGCTCCCCTGAAGGATCCTGTGTACCCGCATGTATATCCACGACCTCTGGGGTCCATCGGGGGGTTGAGCAGCCTATGATGGCCATGGCTCGTTCTTCCTCATCGGTGAGGGGCTGCGTCGTGTTCAGCCTCGCACCAGTCAGAGAATTTTGACGGCGAAGGTCAGACGCTTTTTTTTTCGTCAGACTGACAAAGTCCTGCCATTTCTTCCTGACCTCCACATCTGACCTACTGGTGCCAGTGACCGCAGTCATTCTCTCAGCAATTTCCCCCCACTTCTTCGATTTTTGTTTATTAGTGTGGGCTCCTTTGAACCTGTCGAATAATAGGCCTTTGTTGGCCTCTACCCCCTCAAGGAGGAGATTAAGTTCTTTAGCTTTAAAAGCTTCTCTTCTCTTACGAGCCTTGTCCGCCATATTGCAAAAGGCCTGTTTCCGGAGGTTGTTGTATAGGTTTACGTGAGCAATTAATTAATTGAACAATTATGCCGTTTAGCAATATAGCATATGTCGGCTTCCTAATCAATTCACCATTCATACATGTTACTATATTCTTTTCGTAGGCTACTCTGCTGTTGGCCTTAATGGGGAGATATGTTTTACTGCTACAAAAGATAGTTTCATCTAAAAACATCCTACAGAGCCCATTTCAGCATCGTGTCCGTGCGCAGCTACAAGGCTACGAACGTCGTTAGATCAGTGCAGTTTTGGGAAACGAACGGAAAGAAACAACGATCGATCGAAAGATGATTCGTGAGAATGCTCGTACGAGCTTGAATCAATCGTTATCGGGAAACCGAGTGTGTAAAGGGACAGGCTAGACTAAAATAATAAATCTAATCAACGCAAATAAACATAGTAGTAATTACCGGTAAACTATTTTCATTCTGTATCATTTAGGTAAATGATAAGAGCTGTGATAATGATTGATTATCTCTCTCTCTGCATACCTTCTTCCTCAAGTATGTGATGGATTCCTGATTCTACTTATTTCAAGCCATTCCTGTCTGAAAACAGTATACTTCATAGACATCATATATAATAGACACAATATGGGCTGCTGGGACGCGAGAAATGCGGCGGCCATTTTGGAGTGGTGATCCGCTCCACTCAATGTAATGCGTTTGGATGGAGCAATGAACTGTCAGCGCATTTACTTCATCATACCTCACTGAATACCACCGATTTTCACTCGTTTTTCGTCATACGTGTACCTCTGATAAAGGAAACATGGTTCGGCGTGTTTCATTATTCATAATTGGGTTACCAGTAAAGCACGCCAAACGAGGTGTCTTTTATCATCTACATCATCTACATGTATGACAAAAAACGTGTGAAAATCAGCGCTGACAGTTCCATCCAAAAGCATGCCAGTGAGTGGAGCGCATCACCATTCCAAGATGGCCGCCGTATTTCTTGTCAGCGCCAATTGGCAGTAGCGGTCAATGTTGCGTCTACTTATATGATGTCTATGATTGTGAGCGCTGGGCGTCCGGCATTCTTCCTCTACTTTAAGTGTTTCGCACGGAAAGATGGTCAACATAGATCACTGCCCCCCGCAGGTGTTTTGAGGAATTACATCAACAACGAAAGATGACTTATTTAAGGTCATTCTTTATTTGCTTATATACATTTTTACACCAAAATACACTAAACGGATTCTCCAGTTCTTTGGAAATGTGGTATATGCGCCAATTTCACAGCATATACAATAATAATCAACTATCAATCAATAGCCTATTGATGACATCTTAGATTTGTAAAAATATTGGTCATAATACAGTGTACATTTTGTTCTATTAAGAGTATTGTTCTATTAACGGTATTACCATACATTTTCAACTGATTCATGGGTATCTGTGGAAATCGTTTTGTAGGCTATATATCAATCTTTAACTGTTTGATCATCAGTCTGATGGCGTTTGGAGTGCTGCTGTCATGACGTCATGATTAAACAACTGTAAAAAATGACATCATGTATGGTGATTAGACACCAACTGTAACAGATACTATCATGCACAATGATTGGACATTCGTCAGACCTCTCTTGAGTTAGCGTTTCATGGCGCACATAGACATCAGTATGCTGGGCTCCTCCTCCATGATCCGGACCAGCAGGTTGTCGATGTACTGCTCCAGCTCTGAGATCTTATGGTCCCTCTGCGACAGCTGGCCCTGAAGGGTCTGCAGAAGCTGGACCAGTTCTCCTCGAGTGAGCTGGGAGAATGGACCTGTGGCCTCGTCCTCCTTCCCCTAGAAGCCAGAAGTCAACACTGAGTGCAACACAGTAATCCACATCTACACTGAACACCGTATTAACTGAGAAACCAGGTAAACACACTTCAGATAACCAACAGCTATACTGAAAATACAGTATAGATGTTGGTTAAAAACTGAAAACTGTGCTTGTAAGATTTACGGTGCCTTCACGTGCAATGGAAAATATGGTAAATACCAAAAGCCGATGTGAAAACTGCACATGAACGCCCCCTCACGTCGTCATTTCCACTGGGGTGCTCGTAGAATATTTTGATACACGAGTTGCCAAGATGAGATAACCTTTGACCTTTTCAATTAGGCCAAGGCTACTTTATTACAACAACACTGTTTTGAGTTGGTAAGGACGATCACTTTTGTCCTTTAAAAAATCTCTACTATTCATGATCTGTAAAATATACAGCATATTTACAGTTTGTGTTTTGATAAATCCTCTTGTAGCAGATGAATTAGGCAGCCTACAATGGTTTTACCCAAGTTAACAGGTCAGGATCTGTGGGTCCGCCATGTTTAACATAACTACGACCACAAATGCACTTGAAAATCACGCACTGGTAATTTCCAGTGAACAAATGGAAAATATCATACTTCCCATAGCACGTGAAGGCAGCATTACTCCGCTACCTTAGAGCTAAACCCCCACTGGCTTAGGGGTACAAAAACCCTTTGAGCTTATGCAGCTAAGGGTTTAGCACCCGCAATGTCGTTCACCACCACATGGTCGACACGCTGCCTGGACTCACCTCCACGCCCATGCAACCTGCCCGCTGGATCTCAGACGGTGGGTCTCTGGTCAGGCCCGACTCCGACGAGACGGAGGACTGCTGCTCCGACTGGATGAGGGGCTTCACAGGGTGAGTTCTGCAACGACATGGGTACATCTGAGCTCCGTGTGTGTGTGCGCTTCCACCACGTGAAGCTCAGATGTCAGCGACCACAAGCCAAAGCTTGTGCTCCACTCTAAGAGATGAACATCTCCTCAAAGAGCTCATATTTTCAATGTTAAACTAGTTACACCAAGAGAAAAAGAGAAGAGGGATGGGAACCATGGGTAAACGTGCTCACCAAGTGTTTTGTACATATATTCTGTATTTTTTTAATACCGCACCAAATAAAGCATTGTGATGTGCGACCCGTCCCTGTGGGCTGCAGTTGCAGTGCATTCAATCGCACCCTGTGCCACTGATCAAGCACTTCCTTCAGGGAAAACGAAGGCAGGTGCACTTGATTAGAATAGGGTGGTACGCTTCCAAGACCTTTAGTATCACGACATGGACCGCATTCAACGCTTGATATCACACCCGTTCAACACAAAACACACCCAACTACGAGTTCACAAACGTAGTACATCTCCCGCGTCTATCGCACATCGACGATACTGGGAACTATTGGTTTCTAGTGGTTTCACTCCGATCTACACCTGTGTGGTGGGAGGACCTACTGCTAGCCGAAGGTGTTTGAAGCCCTCACCTTCGTGAGGGTGAAGCAGGCCCGGCGCCCGTCTCCAAGCCAACCGAAGCGGGCCGGGTGGCCTCCTCCACCCTACCTCCCTGCTCCGCAGCAGCCTCCGTCCCGCAGGGCTGCGGGGCAGGCCGGGTCTGGCCGGGGCCTCTGGCTGGAGGCCGGTCGACGGGTCCCGCACTAGAGGAGACCGGGTCCTGGGTTTCTGAACACGCGTTCCTGGTCGGTTTCAAGGGTTCTTTGTTCTCTGGGGGCGGTGGCGCTCGGACGGTCTTCAGCGATCTAAAGCCCGATGAAGAACTTCCGTCGCCGCCGGCAACAGTCTGGGCCCCGGCACCCCTCTGTTCAGCAGGGTGGACTCCATCTTCGTCGTCGTCTTCGTCCTCGTCGAAGGGATTGGTGCTGGGTCTCTGTTCCGTCACTGTGTGAGGACCGCTGGAGTCCTTCCGGTTATCTTTAGAGGACAAGGCTGTTCTCTGGGCCTGCTGGGGTCCACCACGATGGATTTGCACCGACACCCTGCTGCTGTTTGGGTCGGGCGTGGCCGGAGCAGGACCCTTCGTGTTTCTGGATGGCTTCGGTGCGTCAGAGCTTCTGGTCACGCCGACCGCTCCGATCGTGTTTTCTTCGGATGCGATCGGTTCAGTTTGGCGTCCGGGCGCACCGGGACCTGCGAGATCGCAGTCAGCGCCGCCATCGGAACGAAGGTTCACCTCAAGTCCCCCCGGAGGGGAAGCGGAGACGGGCTCCGAGGGGTCGCCAGGTGGGACTCGGTTGCTAGGCGGCGGGGGAGCACGGCGTTTCCTCGCCGATAAAGGGTCTTCCGGGACGCACTCCGAGTCGGAGTCGTCGAAGAACGGATTTGACTGGTCGAAACAGAGCTCTGGGGGGCGACGCGATGCAGTACTAGGATGAAAGAGGACGTCCCAGTAGAAGCACGTTATTTGCATAAAGGCATTATTTTTAGCATTATCAGTTAATGAATAGTGAATAGTGCCTCATTTATACGTGTTTATTAGCGACTGATGATGAACAATGGCCAATTCAATACATTGCTATTTAACGATATGAAGATTTAATGGGGGAAATCTGCGTTAAAGTGCTTTTGTTTAGTGCTTTGGTAAAATGCAGCGGTTACAGACTTGAGAAATGTGTGAGTCGGACACGCAATGCAACACTTTATTCGGTACATCGTTTAGTACATTAGTTTGAGTTAAGGTAGCGCTCGTTAATAATAGCGAAAGCATTGTGCATTTCAAGTAAAACAGAAAACCTTCAAATCGGGATGGCAGACGGGCGTGTGCACAGCAGACATGGGGTTAAGTTGGGAGCTAGCACACAAGTAAAACAACTAAACAAAGAACAAGCCACAAACATGAACGTGGTTTCCCTGTCCGTCCCTCAACTACTGCAGGATTCAGCCTTCCATTCCAGCCTAGCTCCTCAGAGACACAACATCACCTTGCATGCCCTTTGCACACACACACACACACACACACACACACACACACACAGCAGTAATGTGGTATGACGGCCAAATGAATGACAACAATCTTGTCTATCTCTAACGGTTGTTAGATTAGATTACATTGGGACACGGTTGTTGGATTGTTGTCATAACCGTAACGCTCTAATCTCCACAGTTATGAGAGGTCTCTTGACTGGCTACTGATTATTATGTGGTGAATCTACAGACTGTATTGCAGGTCGACAGTTGTACGGTGTTTCTACAGAATTGAGAGTCTAAATACCATACTTTCTCTAACGCAATGTAGTTACACACGTCCTATCCATGTTTCAACTGATTAAAACATCTCAATCAGATCGAGAGGACCGGACAGGCGGTTTACTTTAAGATGTCAGCATCATGGACCGGGGGCATCTCAGGAGCTCCTCAGGAGGAAATAAGACACCGTGTCTGGACACCAGGATGCATGAACAAGGAGTTCAAGATCAATTACCCTCAGGTGTCATGGTGTCAGTGAGTCACGCCAGAGACCAAACACGTGGGAGTTACCCTCATTACCTCCCCGTTGTGGATTTCTGTTTTCTTTTTGAGTTATCTATGCGATGAAAAGACAAAAATGATAGGTTCACTGTTTTTGAATTCATATATTTTGTTTGTTTTGTCCCGTCTGTCCTCCTAACAATAATGCATAAAACGGGACCTGTAGGATTCTTATTGCATGGATATAAAACTTTGATATTCAAACATTTCGAGACAGTTGTGCAAAGTGCTTGATCCATCTTGAAAATGATCAGGATTGGAAAATACTTAAATGCAGTACATAACCCAGAATGTCCAAAATTGAAGATCCGCTATGATGACTAAATAGTAACGGTTGCCACCACTAGCCCCTTGCGTGGCATTGCTTCATCCAGCCGGGTGAAAGTAACCGGAAAACATATTCACTGACCAGGCAGAAACCAGGGCCAGTTTGAGGAAACGGAGGATTGGGAAATGCAAGCATGCAAAATCATGCAGCCGTGGCATGAACCCGTCGGATATTTCCAATACTACCCTTTTCTCTTATTATTTCTACCCACACTCATCGTGAGGATTTGGAAGTGACCAAAAAGAGGCAATAAGCAGACAAACACAACAGCGTTATGTAGCGGACAGTTAGCCACAGTTAGCTGCAGTTGTAAGCAATCCATATTGTTTGTTGATGCAGGGGCGTCTCACAGCAGTTTAGATTGGTAAATGTTATTTCTGAACGAGGAGGGCGTTATAGCGAATGTTACCTTGTTAGAATCGTTGTTAGCATTAGGTTTTGGAGTCATGCTGTATTGATTTGAGAAGTTAATGAGCATAACCTCAATTATACTCCAGTTAATTAACTGAGAATATGTACAACGTTTATAAGCGTAATACTTTAATAATATGCAAATTCGACATTCATTTATTGCCTCACCTCAGCAAATGTTTCTATGTGTGCGTTTGCATATGAAATATGACTTATTCCTCAATAACCCCCTCTGTGGCGGTCGCCAGGTAGGACCCATCAAATGAACCAACCAAACAGAAGACACCAACTAGCTTCACTTGGTAGATAGGCCTACCGACTACACCGTTTTACCGCTAGTTTTACCAGGCAGGTCCTACACTTTTGAATGAAGGCCCCTCGTGTCATGAATAAGCCGTGTGCGTGTGTGTGGAGACACACTCACCTCTGCCTGGCGCTCAGAGCGTGGTCCATCCGGGGGTCCAGGGGTCCGGGAGGGACCTCGGGGTCGTCAGCTTTGGAGGGGGCGGCGGGGGGCATGGGGGCCCTGCGGCGTGCAGACTCCACGCCTCCGGCCGGCGGGGCAGGGCTCTCCTCGGTCGGTGCAAAGTTTGGACCGGATTCATATGATCTGAGTCTAGGCGTGGGGGTCCTCACCAGGAAGTCCTCCTCCAGCTGGTCTCCATCTCCTTCACTGTCTGTCCCCTGGTCCTCCTGTCCCAGCTGCTCCCTCTCCCTCTCCTGCCGTCTCTGCTCCTCCTTGACTCTCTCCCTCTCCCTCTCCTCTTGCTCCCGTCTTTGCTCCTCCTTCAGCCTCTCCCTCTCTTTCTCCTCCTCCCCCCATCTCTGCTGCTCCCTCTCCCTCTCTTCCTCCTCCCTTCTCTGCTCCTCCTTCAGCCTCTCCTTCTCCTCCTCCTCCCTTCTCTGCTCTTTCAGTCTCTCCTCCTCCTCCTCCTCCCTTCTCTGCTCCTCCTTCAGCCTCTCCCTCTCCTCCTCTTCCCTTCTCAGCTGCTCCCTCTCTCCTTCCTCCCATCTCTGCTTCTCCTCCTCCAGCCTCTCCCTCTCCTTCTCCTCCTCCTCCTCCTCCTGTCGGGCTTGTTCCCTCCTTCGAATCCCCTCCTCCTCCAGAAGACTCTCCTCCCTCCTCATTCTTTCCCTTTCCTCCTGCCTTCTGTCCTCTTCCTCCTCTCTCCTCTTCTCCTCCTGCCTCCTTTTCTCCTCCTGTTCCATCCACATCATTTCCTCCTCCTGGCGTTTCCTCATCTCCTCTATCCTAGCCCTTTCCTCCTTTTCTCGTCTTTCCTCCTCCCTCTCCTCCTCCATCCTCACTTGTTCCCTTTCTCTCAGCATCCTCTCCTCCCTCTCCTTCATCTCGCTCAGCCTCTCCTCCTCTTCCTCCCTCGCCCTTCTCTCCTCCTCCATCCTTCGTCTGTCTCTCTGCTCTCCCTCTACTCTCATCCGTTCTTGCTCCTCCTCCCAGTCTCTCCTCTTTCTCTCCTCCTCTATTCTCGCCATTTCCCGGACCCTTTCCTCCTCTTCCTCTCGTGTTTTCCTCTCTTCCTCCCTCGTCCTCAATCTCCCCCTCTCCTCTTCCTCCTCCCTCTCTTGCTCCCTCCTCGCTCTTTCCTCCTCTCTCCTGAACATCTCGTCCTCCGCCTCCCTCCTCATTCGCTCCTCCTCGTCTCTCTGATGTCTCTGCCGTTGCTCCTCCATCTCTCCTCTCATCCGCTCTTCCTCCAGACGTTTTCTCTGCTCCTCCTCCTCCTCTTGCCTCCTCCGTTCCATTCTCATCTGTTCCTCCTGTCTCGCTTTGTCCTCCTGCTCCTTCCTTCTCCTCCACTCATACTCGCTCCCATCCTCCACCTCCTGCACCTCCTCCTCCTCCGTGGCCCTGCTGCCCATCCAGGGGGAGGTCTGCGGCCGCAGGACTCGGAGGGAGTCGTAGGAGCTGAAGGAGCCGTCGGCCGACCCGGCCGCCCCGCGGTGCAGGTCCTCCATGGACCCCCGGCCGGAGCTGGACAGGCTGAAGGTGGAGCTGGCCTGGGAGCCGCCCTCTGTGAAGGCGTGGCCGCTGGCGCCGCCGCCCCCGGCGTAGGCGTGGGCCCCGGGCTGGGCGGCGTGGGCCCCGTCTGGCACGGAGGAGGACGCCTGCGAGGATCTGCTGTCGGTGCTCCCGGTACGCTTGTGGATCCCGAACCTGAACTTCTTCTTACCTGAAGGAAGGAGAACACATAGAGAAGAATGCAGTTGTTAATAATCCAGATGTGTTGCTCAAGTACAACGTGTGTGAAAACAAAAACTGATGCAATAGATAATTACAATATGATCAAAACAATTATTTAAAATTAAGCCTTAAACTACAGATCAACTAATTCCAAAATGAAGAATCTGAAAGCAGTCCTTCCCAGAACAGCACTAAGTTTACTGTGTGTTCAGAAGCGAATTAAGCTGTGAAGACGCTTTGGTGGCTCATAAAGTATCGCTGCAAATATTTCTGTTCGCTTGTCGCTCAAGTAGCTCATGACGTACAATTCGAACGTTCGATTTTTGCAGACACATTTAAAGAGGCCGTATGCCTTTAGTACAGAGAGCCATATAAAAGACTAAACTCCTATACACTTTGGCCATATTGCAGAGACGGTTTTGCTTGTCGGTTAAAGTGCTTCAACAGCAAGATGACACCTCCGCCCAGGCCAGAGCCTTATTGTTGCGATCTCTGGAATCAAAAGGGCTTGGCTCGTACAAAACCCACACACAGCCGTGATTCACTTTTCAGCCGTCATTTTGAATGTACTGTAAGGAACCAAAAAGGTACAATAGGAACCAAAGTGCTGGAGTTCCCTGGGATCCATGCAAGCAAAGAGCGTGCAGCCGAAACGCATCATAGTAGTTTGCATAATGTTCAGCCCTCTTCAACTTTATTGCTCACTCAACTTTTAACGCTGGTAGTGTTTGTCGCTTGTGTCGCTCTTGTCCATAGAAAGCGAATGACTTCTGTTGATTTGGCAGCTTAATTTGCTCTGATGTGAACACACAGCTAGGCTTCAGAAGCTAAAGAATGGCTCAGACTCTCTGGTTGACACTCCCCCGTAAGAGCAACGATTGTCATGAAATGTGAGGGAATAGATAATGAAAGGTGGCGCTTCATCTGAAAGATCCTTCCGGATTGTCTCACCTTCCGACGGCTCCACGTTCAGCCCTGAGGACCGGCTGCCCGACAGCGCCTGGTTCCTCTCGGGCAGGGGGCCCAGGAAGGACATGGACTGGGAGACGTTCTTCTGCAGGTTGGACTTGTGCGAGAACAACGACTTCAGCTTCAGCTTCTTCTTCTTGCTGCTCTTCTCCTGGCCGTCCCCGGCGGGGCCGTCCTGGGCGTCCTCGTCCTCCTCGCTGTCCGTCATCACCTGGCTGAAGGAGGCCGGGACCACCGCCGAGACCGAGTCCAGGCCCGCCGCGGAGCCCCCCTCCCCCTTCTTCTTGCCCCGCAGCTTGTCCTTGAACTTGCCCATCCGGGACCTGGACTTGTCGGTGGCGGAGAGGTCGAACATGCTGGCCGTCATGTTGTTCCTCATGAACTGGATGTCCAGCAGCACTTCTCCTCGCTCCTGGTCCGGCTTGCCCGCCTTGTCCAGCAGCTTGTGCCACCTGGAGCAGAAGGAGCACAGGTCTATGATGAGCGGGTCATGAGGACGGTTGTAGGTTCTGACCCGTATGCGGATCAGGGGTCATGTGTTCATGTGAACGGGTTTGCATTGTGAATCATCGGATCATTCCCAACATAGGGTGACGGCTGCAATGGAAATAAACTACAAGATGGAACAGTCAGAAGATAATGAATCACATGGGAGGAACCGAATTTGCATTACAGAACATTTATAACATTTATAAATATTTATAATCTGCTTTCTCGTGGAGAAACAGGAACAGTCCTTCACACAATCAAACAGACCTTAACTCCTAGCATGTCAAATGACTTACAACAGGCTGAATAATTTCACCACCTTGCAACACTAAAGTATGCAGTCAGCATAGGAACAGGCGGTCAGCTCAGAGGGCCGTGCAGGGCTAAGAGCTGAGGCCAGCAGTTCATCCCCCACCGAGCTGAACAAACAACACACTGAAGTCTGGAAGGAAATGGAGGGGTAAGAGTGCGCGTGCACGTGCTTAGCAATAAATCACTGAATGTTGAAACGACTGAAGACGGTCCAGTTCTTGATCTTTCCAGCAAAAGTTTGATTTAACAGAAGAGTTGGCTCCCCTGAAATGTGGTTGGAAGATTACGCAACAATATATTATTACTTATACTTCCCCAGCGATTGTTGGAAAACATATTGTGAGGAACAATCTGTCCACCAAAGGAAGATCACAGTAAAGGTCAGCGGTGTGTGTGTGTGTGCAGTAGGTATGCAGGGCAGAGCGTTTACTACAAACATAACAGAAAAAACATTTGGCAGCGCCCACTGAGTCACTGAAGATTCCTTCCCTCACCCCACCTCCTCTCACCTCCTTACCCCACCTCTCACCTCCACACCTCACCCACATCTTCACCTTCCTTCACCTTCTCTCATGCTCTCTATCTCTCCATCTCTCCACCCCTCTCTCTCTCTACCCACTCATCTCTCTCTCTCTCTCTCTCTCTCTCTCTGCCCACTCATCTCATCTCTCCACCCATCTGGTCCCTCCGGTCTCTCCACCTCTCCAGATGTGCTGCTGTTCCTGTGTGTCAACCTACACCTGAGAAAGGGAAACTCCTTCCACAGGAATCTGACCAGACGCCAGGCGGTAACCCGCAGGTACACAACACACCGGCACAACGACAACACCTCAGCACCGGTTAATACTCAGAGTTACTCATACAACAGCCGGTCATAAACAATCGTTAAGCAGGGAGCCGGCCAATAATATCACGATGAGTCACGAGTCAGCTCTGCGGAGAGGTTTGCGCTCCGACAGGTAACCAGGGATGAGCTCAACACACCTTCACAAGCCATTGTTATGCAGCGATGCCCGCCACTGGCCGCAGAACAGGAGGGTAGAAAAGCTTGTGTCACGAGAGGGGGAAGTTACAAAAGAGCCAGGCTAAGTCAGGCGGGTCACGCTACTCCCTGAAGGACTCGGGTGACAGGGCCGTGTTGCCGGTCCAGATAAGAGACACCAGAGGATCGTCCTGCTCTTCCACACACACACACACACACACACACACACACACACACACACCCGCCTTCAGTTCCTGCGAGACCCTGATAACAGCCTTCAAGCTCATTTGAGGAGAAGTGAACACCTCATTTCTATCCTACTGGGACGAGTGACGCAGCAGCCCAACATTACAGAGCAGAGCCGCATCTCGACATTCAACACAAGCCCCCGCCCAGAGAGACACCGGTGCCAACTCATCGGGGAGATGATGCTACTTCCTGATGTTCTTCTGTTGTCATGCGTTGCAGTCCGGGTTCACATCACTTCGCTAGGCTCTGATGCATTAAGACAAGCAAGCTTTTGTGGTTTAATTGAAAGTGTGAGACTGGTGATTGAGGGTATAGTAACGCAAGTGTACTGGGTGTTTTTGTCAACTACAAAAAGTTTATAAATATTCCAAAAACAATCTTACAGCAAAACAATGCAGGCTTTAAAAAAAGTGTCTCGAACCTCAAATCTGTTAACTCTTTACCCCTGTACGTAAAACCTGTTCATTGAACCAATGCATGTATAATGAAGTTCAACTTAGTAAGTTATAATTCAAAACACCATCAGCAACGTCAAATACATTGACTGACTGCACGTTACACGTCCTAAACAGATTCACCAGTCGTGGTTCTCAACCTTTTTCTATACCCTCTCTAAGATATTTCTTCAGCTGAGTACCCCCTTCAACTGCACAGAAACATGTTTGAGAGTGGGGAAAATGAGAATAAATAATGTGTGTGCATTCTAGTGTAAACATGAACATTCATAGGGTGCAAATACTCTATTATAGATTACTTTTTTTATATCCACTACACGTACCCCCATTTGAGAACCACTGGCCGAGTGGGTGACCTTAATGACAAGAAGGAATGTAAACACGCTTAACCATTTCTACATGGGAGCACCTGTGGTAGCCAACCAGCAAGGTCAGCTCACAGCATTTGTTTTTTTACCAGACAGGAATGCGAGGCAAAGCACTTGAAAGAAAGTTGTTTTTGGGGCCCTTACGCAACACAACTTGTATAAATAGGGTTTTGTAGCCATGGCCTTACAATCCAAATTAAAGAGTTAAGTTTGGGAATGATAAGGAGACCATATGGTACATACGTGTGTACCACACATCAACTACTTTAAACACGTGAATACTTTCACAAATGAGGGGATTTAAACATGGGCAAAGCGTAGCGTGCGTGTGTGTGTGTGCGTGTGTGTGTGAGCGTTTGTGTTTTTGTGTGTACGTACCCACGGGTCAGTGATAGGTGTGAACAGGAAGACAGAAAGGCCAATTTGTGCAACACCTCCACCCCAAATAAAGTAACT
>JAOTIX010000105.1:4466114-4478530 GCA_027123715.1 Gaidropsarus macrophthalmus | reverse complement strand
GCACTGAGATAAAATGAAAACCTTCTTAAAGGGTTAATTCGGAATTGTGGATATTGGACCTCACGTCCAAGTGAGCCAGGGTGTTCTTTATCACTGGAGACTTTTCAACACATTTCATTCAGGTCTTCTGGTTGGGCTAGTTCACCGATGCGAGGCTAATGCAAAGTAACAGAAAGTGTTAGCCTGCCAATAAAAACATACTTACCCACTCCACAGTACAATGGAGGCAAACGCCAGACTATGGATGTAAAATGTCTGTGTTGATAGAAATAAAATTAACCTTGCATTGCATGAATCATCGCAGTTTTTACCTTGGTAATCTAAATAATAACATTCCGCAGCTGCCGACCTTAAACTAAAATGCATTTCAATGCAAGGTTGGTTTTATTTCTAACATTCTAGCAACGCAGACCTTTACATCGACAGTCACATCGGGTGAATTGTGGAGTGGGTAAGGCTGTTTTATTGGCAACTGAATGAAATATGTTGAAAACGTCTCCAGTGACAAATAATACCCTGGCTCACTTGGAAATGAAGTCCAATGTCCAAAATTCCGAACTAACCCTTTAATGGAGCATCCTTTCCTAGTCATTCCACTGTCACTGTAAGTTATGTCATATGTCACGTATATATTTATTGACAGACAATCCTACTGGAATAGTATTCTGGGGTAGTTATCCGTTAGTACACAAAGTTAGGCTTGTTAGCCGTTCAAAGGAATCACAACGTCCCTTTTTTATTTGATGATTCAACTTCTGTGGCTCTTTAAAAATATCGTTGTACACAATTTACCACGAAACTCCTGTACAATAAATTACTGTTTTAGCTCAACAAAAGCTAATGATAACGATATTCAATAAAACTGTTGATACTAGGCATGTTTAAGCAAAGTTGATCTTAGCTCGGCTAAATAATGAGCTAGCTGTCTATGTGATGCTTATCACAGCTAACGCTAGGTTGTAGATAGGATGCAACACACCGCTAACGCTAGGTTGTAGATAGGATGCTACACACCAGCTAACGCTAGGTTGTAGATAGGATGCTACACACCAGCTGGCGTCCAGATTCCGCACACGTTTCCATGCTCTGAGCCATCATCTGGCACGGGGGGTTCCAGTGACTTTGTGTGGAGAAAAATAAATCGTATTGACTTGAAACTTGCTTAGCAAGCTTTCTGGTTCAAAACAACGGAACCATGTTTTTGTTGTATTACGTCACCGCACCAAGAGAACCATAACATTGTAAGACGACGTCACGGATCCATCAGTTCACTACTTCACACAAATGAACCTGCTCACAAGGGTTGGGGTTTTTTCCATCTATAAAGGAAGTCTGAGTTCATTGGTCGATATCAGGACATGTGCTATTCATTTAAAATCACTGCACATTTGATTAAAAGAAACCTTTATTGTTTTCACGCTACACCAAAACATATTACAAGTTTATTAATTAAGGTATTACACCATCATCTTCGCGTGCGATAGCACATGTATGCGTGTTATTATGTAAAGGTAGATAACACAATACATTATGCATCTTTTGTAGGGGATCATATATTATTATTGCTTTTCACTAACAATGCGTCAATGTGATATTCTAGGCTTTTATTCTAGGCTAGTGGTTCTCAAATGGGGGTACGCGTACCCCTAGGGGTGCTTAGGAGTACTGCAGAAGGTACTCAATATTGAAAAAAAAAAATCATTTTTAAAGTATTGGTAATAAAAAATATATACTAATCTATAACAATTCCCCAAAAAATTGGAGTATATGCACCCTTTTAATGTTGATTTTGACACTGCCAAATAGAACGCACAAGCATTATTTATGCTCATTTTATTTTTTTCTCCGAACAAATATTCGGTGCAGTTGAATGGGGTACTCAGCTTATAAAATATGTTAGAGGGGGTACACTAGTCGGACAAAAGGTTGAGGACCACTGTTCTATGCGTTTGTTCTATATCTAACCCTAACCTGTCAATTCTAGCGGATGTTCTGTGGCCGCGGGGACTTGTGGGTAATCCAAGGTGCAGTTATCTACTGTCTACGTTCAGTCAGCCCGTCGGAGAATTTAAATAATAGTTAAAATAACATAGCAGGACCCCAACTGTCGCAGTGCAAGTGTCTTACTGTCACACCTTTGATATGTGCCTTACATTTGGTGGTGCATTCAACTAATTCACTATTCAATTCAGTGCTGCTGCTGCTGCTGCCCACTTCACCTACGAACGCAATGAGTCTGAACGAGCATTCCCTGCAAGCCCTGTCGTGGAGGAAACTGTACTTGAGTCGAGCAAAACTAAAGGCTTCCAGTCGGACGTCGGCTCTGCTTTCAGGATTTGCAATGGTAACGTAATGTGCCTTGCTCGGTGCAAAAAATGGGGACAAAGACGTTCATCAACACGGGTGATAATAATGGTGTTTGTTTTTTTAGGTGGCAATGGTGGAAGTGCAGCTGGATAACAGTTATCCTTATCCCTCCGGTCTGCTGATCGCGTTCAGTGCCTGCACCACAGTGCTGGTGGCTGTCCACCTCTTTGCACTTATGGTCAGTACTTGTATTCTGCCCAATATAGAGGCGGTCAGCAATGTGCACAACATCAACTCCGTGCAGGAGTCCCCACACGACAGGATGCACCGACATATTGAGCTGGCATGGGCTTTTTCTACTGTCATAGGCACCTTGCTTTTTCTAGCCGAGGTGGTTTTACTCTGCTGGGTCAAATTCTTGCCCGTGAAGAGCAAAGACTCGGCAAATAGCACTATTTCATCTGGGAGGGCTGCGGCCATTACGTCCACCTCTATTATGGTCCCGTTTGCTTTTATCTTCATAGTTTTCGCTGTGCATTTCTACCGCTCCCTGGTGAGTCACAAGACCGACAGACAGTTTCAAGAGCTGGAGGAACTTTCTAATCTGACCAGGCTGCAAAACGAGCTGGACCACAGAGGAGACTCTCTGATGCACGCTCCCAGCTCCCACTTCCCATAGGTAGAGGGACAGGCATGGGTTTGGCCAAGACATCATTCCCATTTGTGAAGAGGTAGCCTAACAAACTTCACACAAGTCTCCACTGTGCACATACTTACTTGTAAAAGGTAAAATGTCTGGAAAATGCTTGATTTACCACGTTTGCTATATCAGAATAAAGAATAGTCTTCACATTGATTGATTACCATAGCTGTGTAGCTTAAACACTGTTTTGTAAGATGCCATTCGTTCTGTTGCCAAATGTTCATTGGTATAGTTCTTGTGACCTGTAAGTGTTCTTATCTAATGCCTGTTGTATGAAAACGTAATATCTGCCAAACTTTTTATGTGTTGAGTGTTTGTGTTTTATGAGTTTTTAACCTGGCTCTGTTGTTTTAATAAATAGTTTTTACTTTTATGACATTTGATTTATACTAAATGTGTGAATGCTAATGCTCAATCAGTTAGTATTGTCATACCAATAAGGAACAATATTATAGTATATTTGGAAAAGGGAAACTTGTTTTTATCATTCGTACCGTAAACTTTGCCTAACGTTTTTATTAATGTAGGTCCTTCCTCAAAAGGCATTCAAGTTCCATTTGAATTATATTTCTACAAGCTTGGAATGCATTCATTTGGCTGTGAGGGTGAACATGTATACTTTGCATTGGAATGGCACATTTTGAATGTAACTTATAAACTCAATGATTTGGGTGTACTTATTTTATGACTTGGTTTTCACAAATCAGTTTATCAAGTGTAACATGTCAAGGCGTGATTCAGAATGCTGTACTTAGAATGAGGCACTGACTAAACTCGAATGACCAATCATTATAATCACTTTTTGAAGGTTGATTCTGCTTCCATCAAAACCAACTGTGCGTCCAACAGCTCCACCTGAACACAAACATGAAGAACAATCAGCAGACTAATTCACATGAGTTATAAAAACACCTGCTCCAACCAGTGGTTCCCAGTGTACCTTTGGGATGGGAGTCTTGTAGGGCACCAGCGAGACATCTCGTCCACAATCAGACAGTGTCCCGCACTTACACACTCCGTCCACCCAGAGGCCTTCATACACCTGACCTCGCTCCCAGAATAGGAACCTTCCGTGGCCGTGCTTCCTCCCATGCTGCCAGCTGCCCTCGTATCGGTTTCCGTTTACTTTGAGTTGGAAGAGACACACCATGAACTTGCCTGGACAGGGGTCACCACAACTCAACCATATTTCATTCCATTTGAAAGGGCTAGCCCTTACCCAGCTGGAGCATGCCCAGCCCGTGGTGCTTGTCGTGGAGCCACGCCCCCTCGTATATGTCACCGTTGTCGTAGTGCATTCTGCCCCAGCCACTCCTCTGTCCGTCGCTCCACTCGCCTTTATAGACGGCAGACGCTCCGTAGAAGTATGTTCCATTTCCCTAGGGAAATGCACAGCGTCCACAAGTTCCAAGCAGTGTCCAAATAATACGCTGTACACAGGGAGTTATAGGGCAATACATACATGTTTTTTCCCATTTTTCCATTCGCCAGAGTAGAGTCTTGCATATTGGTTGGTTTTTAGACAAAGTTTGCTGTAGGTACCGTAGCCATCACTTTTTCCAAACTTCCAGTCTCCATCATAGATGGCAGCTGCTTTTTTCCAAACCTGAGTTCCTTTTCCTAGACACAAATTACACATAACATGTTATGTACCATGCAGCCTTCATCACTTCCTCTATGGATGGCTGATTCACTTTGCTAGCCTGAACCTCTTACCATGTCTCTGGTTGTCCTGCCATTCCCCACTGTATTTGTCTCCATTGACTGAGTACACCGTTTTACGCAGTCCGTTTTTCTGGGCCTTGGTGTCCCATAACTTTGCCAGTGGTTGGACTTTGTGGTAGTTCTTCAAAAATGGCATGGCTTCAGGTAGACCCACATGAATCACCTAATACTGTGGAGACCTAATGGATGACATCCACGAAAAAAAGAGCATACGCTATGTGTAGAACAGCATTGTGATCTAATTTATTGTCATTTGAAAGCTGTTTGAGAAGTTTTTTCGCTTTTGGAGAACCAGTTAGTCAGGCCTAGGAGGAATATGGAAATATCAAAGACGTAGCATACCTTTAACATCAATCCAGATGACGAACGCCTAACGATACGGGAAGTACTGTCCTCCAGAGCCATGCGTTATCTTTTACCCAATATTGACCGCATAGGACCCGAACAGCACAACAACACCAAACACTCGCGAAGACGCGTCTTTGGTAACCTAGCAACAGGCCATGCCGCGCCACGGTCCCGCCTCTCCTCGGTGTGTAGGACCGAGGTCAGGGCAAGGTCAACGAGACCACACCACATCCCGTCAGATGCCATTAGCTGAGTGTTTCTAGCGTAGTAGTATTATATTACAACAAAATCACACAAAGTCCCACTGACTCCCACACAGAAATACGTACATGAGGCCATTTCGGGGCGCATGCGCAGTTTGGTGACTCCGGAGGCTACTGTATGCGCGCGGACACCACACAAAAAGCACACGTACGTTCACGCGCTACGTGCATGCACAAACACAGACACACACGCAACTCACACACACGCAAACTCCCAATAAAAAATAACATTCGTACGCAAACAGAACGACACATATTTGCAGACGCGGCACTTCCGGGAGGTGAGAAGGAGAGGAGAGGGGCTCGAGACCTCTGCTGCATCATCTCTATTTTAGGATGTCTTTACCCAAACTACAGACGGAATGGGATGAAATCGAGTCTGAATATCAACAACTCCAGGTGAGTGTGATCTGAAAGATACTTGGAAGCATTACGCTAACTCGGGGACGGATATAGATATAAGGCATATTAGTAACATCAGTGCACTGTCTCTATCAGATATAAATAGCCAAGTTAAGTTATCCGGCTCACTCTTTATATTTATTTCTCCAAAATATAAAACTGTTATGGTTTCCAGGACTATTTAATGTATATATTTGTGTTTCCTTGAGGTATTCCCCTGCGTGGGGCACCCCTCTGTACTTGGCGCTAGCTAAGGGCTAATGCAAGCTAGCTGTTACCATTAGGTGGACCTCAGGAGACACTTTAAGACACTTCAGTCACAAAACGTATAATTCTGTGTATTGCTTTTTATATAGTCACCTGGTGTGTGTGTGTGTGTGTGTGTGTGTGTCTGTGTGTGTGTGTGTGTGTGTGTGTGTACCCTAATTTGTGTACGCTGGTTTACAAGACACATGTGCAGGTAAACATATGTGTTTGCATAAAGGTAACCGCATATCTCCCAGTGGACAAATATTGATTTTGCTGGTTTGTAGATTAGGTTTGGCAACCTTGAAGGGGTGAGAAAGAAAGTTTTTTTGAGGACATTTAAATTGTTGTTGATAAGGACGCGCAGTTCAACACAATAGTGGTGATATTATTGTACATTATCCAGATTTAATAATGTCTAGTAATCAAAATCATCACAAAGGCAGCACTGCTAGTATATGTGTACGCCACACAGCTTTTTATAAAAGTATGTACGTTTCAGTTGTGGTGCATCCTTTACTAATGGTAGTACATGTTCTCATCCTTACAGGAAACTCACAAAGTATACAGACAAAAACTAGAAGAACTCACCAGCCTTCAGTCCACATGCAGTGCCGGCATCAGCAAACAAAAGAAGTCGCTCAATGACATAAGGCACAGTCTGACTATGTAAGTATATACTGTACGTATTTTGGACAATCTTGTGTGTGTGTGCGTATGTGTGTGTGTAAGATACCTGCATGAATGGACCAAGGTTTATCTAATACCCTAATTTGATGCCCATGGTTTACAAAACACATGTGCAGGTAAACATATGTGTTTGCATAAAGGTAACCGCATATCTCCCAGTGGACAATTATTGATTTTGCTGGTTTGTAGATTAGGTTTGGCAACCTTGAAGGGGTGAGAAAGAAAGTTTTTTTGAGGTAATTGTCTGTGTTAACCAAGCCCTGTTATCAAGTTTCTGAAGGATATGACGCCAGCACTAATGTGGTTCAAAAAGGGGCTTTCACTATTGTAATGACCTTATATCTCAACAGGTGTTTACAAAAGTGTGACGAGAAGGAATTGGAAGTGATAAAAGACATGAAGGTTCAAATCAAAGAAAAGGAGAATGTGTTCTTTGACATGGAATCATATTTACCAAAGAAGAATGGGTAAGAACATGCATGTTTCCTGTGTTCTGTGCTTTGCTGATTGGTGTACTGTAATGTGGTGTGTGGTGGTGGTGTAATGACTAATATTGTTTGTTTGTTTTTCAGCTTATACTTAAATTTGGTTTTAGGAAATGTAAATGTGACCCTTCTCAGCAACCAGGCCAAGTATGTGAACCTTCTGGAGAGGTCAATAGAACATCCTTTTGATTAGGGTATTTAATCATGTTGCTTTGTCACTTGAACACATGTTTGTATTTGTTCCTAGATTTGCATACAAAGATGAGTATGAGAAGTTCAAGCTTTTCTTGACGATCATACTCCTGTTCGGGGCCATAACCTGTCTCTTCTTCTTCAATTACCGGTGAGCGATAAGGAGCCCGGCCCTCGAACCGTTCTGCCTCCACCATGATGGAGTATCTCATAATCTCCTCTGTTTCAGTGTCACAGATGAGCTTTTCAACTTCCTGCTGGTGTGGTACTACTGCACGCTAACCATACGGGAGAGCATTCTCATGTGCAACGGCTCTAGGTGGGTTCCTGGAAGTCGTCGTTTCATTTGGTTTAAGTTAATTGTGGATTTACACACAAACACGCAGTGTGTAGTGAACCATAATGTGAAAAATCTATACTGACTTGGTTTGGGTTGAGACCTTGAAACACGGGTCTAGCCATACTGTTATCTTATGTCTTTTCTTATTGTCAACATCCCCAATAAAAGGACCAATAGTGACCTAAATAAACCTGTGTGAACAATGCAAGGACTTAAATAAAGTCCTGCATAGGCTCATAGGTGCAATGGGCGATATTTTTAGAGCTGATTTGAAATGGAATCACAATCCATCCACCTCGGAGTGAATGGTCCTGTGATAATATCTGTTCCGACTGATGACTTTTAGGCCGCTCCCAGGTTATTTGTGACCAAACAGGTATTTTTCTGACCAATCAAGTTCTTTTGTTGTGTCAAATCTTAACGCTTACCTTTTTAAGCAGCTATTTAAAATCGCCCCTGCTATCATTTAACAGTTGAAGAGAAAAGTAAAAGTGTATATTTCTGAATCAATCCAAAGGACTCAGTCTGTCTGAGAAAGCAAAACAAGCTCAGTCGCTTGTTTTTGTTAACTTAGCAATCATTAGGCCCATGGTACCAGAGCCTGTATGGTCGCCTCATTGGGGAGGTGAGAGGTTAGAAACTATTAGAATTATCCTGGCTTTACTGCCAAGTAATCCCAAAGTAAGGAGTAATTGTTATTCTGTAACCGACTGTGGTTTAATTTGTATTCCTATATCCTGTTGTAGAATCAAAGGTTGGTGGGTATCTCACCACTATGTGTCCACCTTTCTGTCCGGAGTCATGCTCACATGGTAAGATCGGAAAGAATACAACTTAAAAATGTTTTGATGAATGCTAGTATGTTCTTTCTGTGATTAATAATTCTGTTTTTTTATTTTAAAAGGCCAGAAGGACAAATGTATCAGATGTTCAGGAGCCAGTTCCTGGCGTTCTCCATATATCAAAGTAAGGTCAATGGTTACCCTTAAAGTAAGGATTTCTTTGATAAAGATTGTGGATAATGGTTATGGATAATGGCCGCATGAATGTTTTAATAGTATGCTGTAATCACACCGGTTTATCATAAACTTGGCACGGAGTCTAAACTCAAATCAGAATTTTTCAATTTGAAAACAATACTTTGAGTCATTCACTTCAGTTGAAGTCGCAGTCTATCTTTTCACCCAGCTCGTAGCCGACATTCAATGCTGATCGATGATTATCTTAATAATGTTATCAATTAAAGCTTGGGTGACGCTAGCCGCTTAGAGAGGTTATCAGAACACCTTTTATCAACACAGTGCAACTGTAATGGTGACCTTTGGAAACATGACTATGGGGTTCAATGACCGGCTTGCTTAAAATAGAATGAAAGACCTTTTATTGACCTTTGGCCTTTTCCACCTGCAAACACCCCCACATCACAGCGGGAGGGATAGGGCCGAGTGAATGTCACCGATGTATTTATCTTCTCTGTCAACAGGCCTGGTTCAGTTCCTGCAGTACTACTACCAGAGTGGCTGTTTGTACCGGTTACGGGCGCTCGGGGAGAGAAATCCGCTGGATCTCACAGTCGGTAAGAAAGATATTCTTAGTCTCTCGATGGACTCCTCGGACTCCCGTCCAAACGGGGGAACGGTGAAGGGTTCAGCAAGTGGTTCAGAGCTTAATATCATCCCGCTCATAATGCATATGTTACTGCCCCCTGTGATGGTGCTATACCCTAACACCCTGCACCACCCCCATCTCTCTGCAGAGGGCTTCCAGTCGTGGATGTGGCGAGGACTCACGTTTATTCTGCCTTTCCTTTTCTTTGGCCATGTAAGTTCTGCCTCAGGCTTGAGTCAGTTAGCCAAACCAATACAATGTGGTTTGAATACATCCAGTGGCACAGGCTTTTCTTTGTCTTCTCCAGTGCATGATTGTTTTTATTTTCAAATGAATACAATGAGTCACGGATTACAATAGGGTTTTTTCAGAGTATACGGGCCGCACAAATGACATCTAGGTTCTGTGTTTACCAGTTTTGGCAGCTCTACAACTCGATCACCCTGTTTCGCCTGGCAGGCCATGAAGACTGTAAGGAGTGGCAGGTACATAAGAGTAATGCAGGGTGCTTATGGATGTTTTGTTATCCTCCATATCGGCTTTTATATGGATGTTCTATGACAATCCTTACAAATGATTGTGGAGTGCCAGAACTCTGCTGTAGACTGAATGCAAATCAACAATCATCCATGAGAATTACTCAAGATCAATGTGCTCTATTTGAAAATCCCCATTTGTCTCATTATGTTGAATTGGACTTGTCAGGTCACCTGCTGAAACGAACAAACTATCTACCTTTCTTTGTTTGCCTTTGTCGATCTACCTTGTCGACCTACATTTCTTTGTCTCCTAGGTATTCATGTTGGCGTTAACGTTCCTGGTGTTGTTTACGGGTAATTTCCTCACCACCGTCAAAGTGGTCCACCAGAAAGTCCAGCAAAATCACGAAAAGGTGCAAAAGACGGACTAGGTTATTGCTGAAAAGGATTGGAGATGGGTCCACATGGCAGGTACACGTCCAAGTGAAGACATGAGACACATTCTGCAGATAAGGAAGTGGGAGGCGCCCTTTTCCTCAGGCATTGATGAACGAACCTCGAGCCAAGGTGGTGGGTGGAGTTTGCTTTCTAAACGCATTGGAAAGTATTACCTGCACATGAATTAACTGGTGTACACCTTTATAGATGGACCACTACAAATCTTTATATTGTAGGTTGTTCTTCTAGATTCTAATTTCTTCTAAAAATCTTTATTTGTCTCTATGTGGGCTGGGTGGGGGTTTTGTAGGGTGTAGGAAATTAACCGATGGGGTTCGTCAAATGCTATGCAATCGAGGAGGCTGCGTAGCATTTCTGTATCATGACATTTATATCATCAGCCTTCAAAGATGTAAGTCTGTCTGGTGGCTGCTGACACCACCAGGAGGTGCAGCAACCGAATATTGCACTGCATGTAGTGATAATCCTTGCCCTCCAGAAAAGTACAAATGTTTGTATTGTAGTGCACATCCAATAATTGGACCCTTAGGTAAACGTCCTCACGAAACGTGACTAGATGGCCGCTCCCTGAGCACCCTTCAGGTGTCTGTGGTCCACTGACACACATGTAGACTCCTGCTTCTATCCTGAGGATCCTTCAGGTACCTGTGGTACCTTCTACTTGGTTTATAGATAGATATAAATACATTCCTTGCAGATATGGCCATATATGCGTCCACGTGTTTTGGGTCAAATAATTGTCTATTGTTACCAAGTACTTATATTTTAATGCTCTAAAGATATTTTTTTTATTAAACCTGCTAGAGGTTCGTCATAGCCAGGTGAACAACGGTTGAATAGATGTTTGTTCATTGAGTTTACCCATTCATTGAATTTGTTCATGAGTAAATATTGTAGTGAAAATAGATGCAATTGTGTACATTTTGCCTGCAAACAACAAACGAACAAACAACTGCTATTGTTACTTGTACTGTAAAATAGTCCCAACAGGACAGAGGTGGTTTCTACACCTAGACCTCTCATCTCTCATTGTTGTATTCTGGGTCCACTTCCTCACTTATGGTTTACCGTTTTGTTTTGAAGGTGGTGTTATTGTGGAATATCGTGTAGTTGCTGGTCTCTACTGCCTTATTGTCTGTAGCAACCGTTTTTCACTACATGTGTAGAATATCCAAAGACGGTGTGAGCGTTGTCTGATACGGTTTTACTGTTTAAATGTCACTTTAATTTGGTAAAAGGTTGGGGTTGTTTTTTGTGCTATTTTTCTTTAGGACTCCATTTTTACATCTGATGAATACATCTGACAGAATAGATTTCCTCAGTGATTCCATGTAGCTAACTGGTTCACTCACCTCAAAACTGTAAGACGTGCCTGACCATTATCACCAAGAGGCAGTTCTATGACGTTTAAATGAATAAAATACCTAAACTTAACGCTAATTGCCTCTTTTCGACTCAATTTATGTTTACATAAATGTACACAATTAACCAAAGCATTATTCATTAATCATTTTTATTTATTTTATTTATAAAATGTTAATCATGCAATTTGAAATTATCTTTTAATTTTATATAATTTGGCCCCTTTTGTAAAATATGTTGCTACAAGATGAAAATACTAATTATTCAAGGATTAACAGTTTGGCCTTAAACACAACTCCATGTATCTTATTAAATATTTAAGTAATCTCCATATATATTTTTAACATATATTACAGAAGCTTCGGTGCAGCACCATTTCATGATGCCAAATATGGTTCAGGCTACAAAATAATAATGAGCCATTTCCTTTCAGCAATACATTTTAACATAAATTACAAAACATGTTTATACAAAATTCTTGAAGAGATTATCCATGGGGCCAAACCACAGTCACATAGCCTATTATTATCTGCCCTGTTAAAAAATGCCAGGCCTTTTGCCTGGGTCTGACTCTCTTCATATACGCTTCATCATGTTCTGATGTCAAAGTTCACATCACGACACATATCCTCTTCCTCTTCCTCTTCCTCAGTTTACGAAGGGCCTCCAGCGCTTTCTTTGTGGTCTCTAGGAAAACGGTCTCGACGTTTTCCTGATGCTTGGCGGAGCATTCGAGGTAGAGCTCAGCGTTCATCTGCTGACGAACCTCCTCTCCCTGTCACCAAATAAAATATGGAAATAGTGGAT
>JAOTIX010000105.1:4455150-4465766 GCA_027123715.1 Gaidropsarus macrophthalmus | reverse complement strand
TTCGAGGTAGAGCTCAGCGTTCATCTGCTGACGAACCTCCTCTCCCTGTCACCAAATAAAATATGGAAATAGTGGATGCAATAGTTTAGGAAATGTTCAAATAAAAGCAGGCTAAGGAATGATGGACATAGCAAACTTTCTATAATCCTATTGCTTTGCCACCTACAGTTAACACTACTATTACTCTTAAAACTTGACTCGTGATTTTAACATAAATTATAAAAAAAAATAAGTAGGACAAAGTAATGACAATAGATCATCATTCCTTGCTCCTGTGGGACTTCCACATTTGGGGTAAACACAGCAGGCCTTATGGAACTACAATGATACATTGTGGGACTAATATGGCCTCACTTTATACAAAACAAAGCATTATTCAGTTTTAAACGTAAACGGGTGACGTTCACCTGTGCGTAAGTAATGGGCGCCTGGTCCACCGCTTTGAGCTTTCGTATGCGCTCCTTATCCATCCTCAGGTCCGTTTTACAGCCTATCAGGATCACAGGAATGTCCTTGCAGAAGTGCTTCAGCTCTGGGTGCCACTAGGGGAAGATTGTTGGGGTAAGCAACTATGAACCTGTTGCACATTTTCTTCATCCTCTCCTCTACTTCAGCAATAGGGTAAAATATAATGGGTAAAATATAGTTTCATGTATTGTAATAACTGCAATAAGAATGTAGCAAGGTATACAAGTCAATGATTTAAGCTAAATCTCTTTTTGGATTTCTTTTGGTACAGCCTAAAATGCTATTAAGAAAAAAAATAAAGGGTGTTGCTTCATTATAGCAGTGATAATTGTATGATATTATGAGGATGATAGCCCAATTAGATCATGACCTTTAACAGATCACTGTTGTGTTGGCACCATCTAACCCAATATACATGTTGTTACCTTGATCAAGACATTTTCAAAGCTTGTGGGGTTGGTGACGTCATAGCAGACCATGATCAGGTTGGCTTCTTGGTATGACAGAGGCCTCAAGCGGTCATAGTCATCCTGTCCTTAAGAAACGCGAAGGAAAGCCTCCATTAAACGTGTGATTGAAGAGGTGTAAAGAGAAGCACAACATGCTCTATGTTCCAGGCTTGTGTTTAGACACTCGCTGGCTATACGTTCATAACCACATCCTGCCCCAGCTTCCTATTACGCTATTTGGAAGCGCCTGCTGCAAATGTACAAAGATAAGCTGCAGAACTCGGGGCGGACATGTTCCGGATAAACCCACAACAACACAATATATCTCAGACAGATATACAGTCAGAAGAAATATGTGACAGAGTTCAGCGAAACACTCAGTGGCAGGCAGTGGAACAGGCAGTGGAATGTCAAGTCATTAGGGCCGACACCCAGGTCAATGTCCCCATAGCCTGGTCATATTCTATTTCCCGTTTGACCTACCTTACCAAGGAATAACGTGCTAATAATAGGAGTCAGATTAACAGATGCCCTTATAGACACACAGTATAATGATGATAATGTTGCAGGAGAAGAGATGCAGTCCAGTGGTTTCTTGGTGAGTCTTACCAGCGGTGTCATAGAGGTTGAGCTTTATGTTCTTCCCCCCATGAGTGATGGTTGTGATATATTTTTCAAACACCGAAGGGGCATACTTCTGTTTTGGGGGGGGAAATTCATCAGTGAAAAAATGTACGTTGAAGCTATAATATCTTCTTTATTTATTTAACAAAGTCTAAAGTTAAAAGTGCAGTGTTATAATTATACAATGTAAAAAAACCATTTGAACTATAGTCAGTAATTGTTTCATTTGCTCTGATGTTTGTGTATGTGTACAAATGTATACCTTAATCAAAATTAAATTCTTCCTCCTTGGGGGTGGCATGGGGTGAATGGATCTTACCTCTGGAAAGTCACCTTTGGCAAACACCATGAGGAGAGAGGTCTTCCCACAGCCCCCATCTCCAACAATGACAATCTTCAGCTCCTCGCTGATTTTCAGGATACTGGTGCTTCCCACAGCACCACTTTGCGTCATGTCTCCCCAAAGCAATCTAATGAACGTCCGTATCACTAAATCCACCAGTCGGCTGGCCTTGTCATGGTGAAGACTGGCGGTGCGTTACGAGAAAATAGAATACAGTCGACTTTCCGAGAGCCATGACAGAGTCCGTTTTTTTTACCAGGTATCTCAATGTTAACCGCTTCCTCTTCCTGCATGAGCTGTTTCCAATTGCTTTCAGAAGCACACACACACACACACACACTTTTTTGTTCCCTTATCAGCCTTTTACTAAATGTATTGTACTGTTGGCAGTAAGGCAGGAGATGCTGTAACAGAAATCCTCCTGTGTGTGTGTGTGTGTGAGTGAGTGTGAGAGAGTGAGCGAGAGATATGCTTCATACTAATCTGTAAATCATATTTTTCACCTGCCACACTAGCTGATCGCCCGATCCTCTCACAGGATCCATTCCTTCTAGAAGGTAAAATGCAGCTCATCTGGATAGGCAGGGTATAGTCATGCATGTCTTAAACCTAACCAAATCCAGTTAAACACCCGGGGGCGTACTGTGACAGATCCATCAGTTTAAATAATCCACTTGTATGACCAGCCACTGTACATAATATAAATCCATTTTTATTTAGAAACATATCCTTGTTTTCTACCTTAACATATGGCCGACGGATTCACTGAATATAGTACACCTATATGAGTCTTCAACCCTAATAGTATGGAACTATTATCTTGGTATTGAGGGGGACAATTGGATAGTGAAACCATCCGTGTGTTGCTTGGTTTTGAAAGGTAAATATTCAAGGAATAATTAAACCGCTTTGAGGCATTATTTTAAGCCTTAATCAAGATTGCATGCAACATAGACAACGTTTGTATTCCTAAAAGGCTTGAACATTTATCATAGGGCATTTACTGAAACAGCTCGAACATAATAAGTACATTACTTGTATGTGCTTTGATGTACTTGACTTAAAATATGAAAAACAGCAATTTGTTATTAAGGCAGTTTTATTAAAACAATTTCTGAGTAATTACAGTAAAAGAACAGTAAACAAAACGGTTCATGAAACCTTTCCCTACGCAAAGCCTGTTGGCAAATTGTGAATAGTAAGGATGTAAAATATTTTTTCATATAATATATTGCATATATGAATATATTACGAAATGCATACAAACCACCCCTGACGTCAACAATATTATTTCATACAATCACGTCGTTGTCCATCCTGCATTAATCCTACAATTATCCATGTACAATGAACAATTCAGAATATGAAAAGATCACTGAATTGACAAAAAAAATATTAAGCAGGGCAGCTGTGTTGAGCAAGCCCTGTTCGAGGCTATAAAAAGATCTCTAATGTGTCTGGGGAGCCATCTGACCATGCACATGCATTGTATTCTCGTATATCCAGTAGCAGGAAAAGCAGACCAGTACCTGAAGACTGATGGTTCAGAGGGGCGAGCAGGAGAACTTTCTCCTGCAGGACGGGGCCAGTCCACTCCTTTCTCTGTGGAATATTCCAGTCCTGTTTTTTTGACAGTGTGACTTTGCGTAATGCTGGACCAACCCACTAGGGAGTGTTTGGTCAAGGCCTAAAAATAACACTGGGAACGGCTTTGTAACCCTTCACCTGTGCAACTGGTGGACGACATATCCAGATAACACATAAACCCGAGATAAGTAGGCCAGGACATGTTGTGCAACGCTTGTGCTGCAGGCCTTCGTATTTGCAAACTGTCATAGAGAATGAAACTCCTGTCCTAAATGGCACAAAGGAAGGCGCTCAGCAGCTGAAAGCAGCTCAACAGGAAAAGCAGGCCTCGAATGGTTAAATGGTGTTTGGAAAATAAAGTATTAAATAGCGTCGAGTGGATCTGAGGCATTTTGAAGCGGTCACGATTTAGTTTTGGATCTTACCGTACCGGTCACTTACAGCCACGTCTACATAATTGGAAATTGATTTTGAAAGACCTACAGATAAACATCTCAATAAAATGACGCGCCCTGGGGTTTATGGGGTCGACGCCACAGGAAAATAAAGAGTGCGCATTATGCTCCATAAAATGTTCGGGTTCAGAATAGGCCTGCCTGCGTCGCAAGGCGAATTAAAAGAGACACACTATATCCCCCAGTTTCCCCGTCCTCGGTTTCCCTTTATGCACTGGATCAATTTCTTCCTTCTCGGGTGCTGCGTCTCCGTGGCTGGTCAACGCAAAACCTGACCGAACCACGTCCCCGAATATAGAGCCGCACACGCAGCGGAGGCGCACGGATCTCCTGCAGCGTCCTGGGGAAAAATATCAGCACTGTTTGCGCCGGTGTTTCCTAATGACCTTATATGGCAGTGGGGCGCAGCTTTGCGAGCTCGCGTGGCAACGGTCGGTCGTTACCCAAAACCAGCCTGGACCGGTCAGCCGCGGCGGCGGCAACACGACGCCTGAAGTCTGCCTTTCTACACACTAAACTGAACTATTTATTTCTGTTTTTCCTAGTTTTGACGCTTATCCCTTAAACACATTATTAAAATGGAAGCGCTGTTTTTCTTAAACGACCCTACGAACCGAGTGGCTCGTAGGATACAACACATGACATGGAAAGATCGAGCCTCACCCAGTGATGGCGCAGGAACATTTCCAGCACAGTGTTCTCCTTTGTGCGGAGGCGCCATTTTGAAGCGCAGCACACAGCCATGTAGACTAAAGAGTGTCTGTGGACAAAGGAAGCCATGCAGTGAAATATACAGGATATTTCACACCCCATATGGTTTTTAGGTCGAATAAGATTCTCTTCTGGATTACATGTTTTGAATACCTCACTGTAAGTTCCTAAAAAACAATAAAACATGTTTTAGTGAAACTGTCACACAAAAACAGTTGTTTATTTTTAAGTGTATTGATTCCCGTCCCCTACAATTCAATGTATACTTAAATATTTCGTAAGTAACGATGTACACGTGAATATATATACCATAACAGAATCGGCACGAAAATCCATACCTTTTAAACCCCCCTCCTGTGTTGAGTGTATATGGTGTGCAGTCTAGTTCTGATGTCTTCCCAGGGACGAGGGTAAAAGTGGCTGCAATCCTGTCTTCAAGGAAAAGTGATAGTGTGCATATAGGCTCAGATGCTGCTTGAAGCGTTGGTCAAAGGCAGTGCCTGGTCATAAACACACGTTTGAGAAAAACAGCCAGATTTTCTCCTGGCTAATGGATGTGTTCCCTTTGCAGGAGATGAATCCCCACCATGTCCTAATGCCACTATTAGAGGATCCGAAGATGGAATTCAGAGCATTTCTTCTGACCCTGTACTTAGGCCTGTTAACTGCTTTTCCCCCCCATGAAAAGGTAAATATTTGATCTGTTTTCTCCATGGGTTTACTACTAGGAATACGTCGAACATTTGAGTTGTACCTACGCAAACAACTGCCTGGATAGTGTTCTCCAGACACTTTAATGTGCCCTTGAGGGAAGGTCAGTCATTTGGTTCTCTAATGCCAAACGCAGAGCCTGCCGTTAAGCCTGGCTGAAGTCACCACAGCACGCTGACATAGTGTAGTTAAATGCACCTAACTCGAGGTCTTTAACATTCACAGAATATCAATTCTACAACAGGAAATCGTGGGAATATATATTTTAAAGTGTTATGAAGAATAGTTATATTCTATTAATACTTATTATCGCAAATGTGATGGTAGATTGCCTGCGGCCCAGAAGTGATATTTAGGGAGCGTTGGCAAATAACCTACAACGGTTTTTTGTATAGTATGCCCGTGATCACAGACATGCCATTGTTTCTTCATGTTGAATTTCATGACGGCTCATTAAAAAACGGACAGTTGAAATTTACTTTTAATAGCAGCCACTGCATGCATCACAACAATGCATAGCTTAACCATAAAACTGACATTTTGTTTGTAAAAGAATGTTAACTTACTCATTTCTATCCTATAAGGCCATAAAGTATACCATCACACATTGTACTTTTAGTGTTATACTCAATCCAACTCCACCAAATCTTTAAGCTGTTTATTAACATGTTTTTTTCTTTTTTACTTTAGAAACAAACACTATATATATTTATGGGTGTGCCATGGCCTAGTTAAAACAAAGATGGATTCCAAGCAGAGGAAAAAAAATCAAAATGTCAAAGGGGTTACATCCAGTATTATATCTTCCTTCTTCTCAATCCTTACAAGGAGGAATCATAGTTTTATCATAGTCCATAAGAGATGAGGAAATCAAGTATAAGATCCCTTTTGGAACAAAGGAAACCCATATAGGCCATTGAGTCCTGTTTCAGGAAAATGGCTGCCGAGAGCGTTCGGCCCCCTCTCTCTCTGCTCTCTGTTGAAGGATTCCTGAGCCGTGCCTCTAATAGCAGAATGCTGAGATGGTGCTTCATTCTGATTGGCCGTCGGAGCCTCCACTGTTAACCAGCCAATTGCCCGAGCACTGCAAAATATCAAGCAATGACAAACAACCCCCCATTCTGGGAATATCCTTGCGCCCACATCCAAAGTGGTTAACCTGCCATCATTTTAAATTGTATGTGGTGTATTTGTAAGTAGGATGAAATACATTCGATCTTTGACATTTCCATCAGTGTCGTCCTTTTACACAAAAAATATTCTAACATAGGTGTTGAACAAAGTCGTATTCACATGCATTGTCACTTAGCATTTAAAACATAATAATTAGGCAGTATTCCCAAGGCTTAGGTATTCCGTCCACTGCCATGCTCCTCGAGTCAATACAACCCCCAGATAGAAGGGTGATGTGGCCAATTTAAATGTAACAGCTTGTTAATATGAAATATTACAGTGTTTCACCTTGGTCTATAGCATAGTGCTGGTATTATCCTACCGTAAAACAGGTTTTAACAACATTACCCCCAGTCTCTAGCTTGTTTGCCATTTGAGTAAAGGCATTCAGCAGATTCGACACAAAAAAATCAATTTCGCATTTGAGGCCCCCCAAAATATATCAAGTGAGCATACATGTTGCATATAAATGCGAACATATAATATCCAACACGTAATACACTGTGCCAATGAAAAACGTATAGTAATAGCCCTGCGTTATGTGACGAAAGTGCGGCTCGTACGGGAGGTGGGCCAGCTCAGCGGTGTATTGTGGGAGAGACAGAAGCTACAGACCAGAGAGGCACAATATGTGTTGGCTCTCGCCTAAAAGGAGCCAGTATTCCTCAAGCTAAAATCATGTAATGTAAGCCGCGAAAGGAAAGCGATATTGTTTTTTTTTACTAATAGTAAAACCATTATTCGGACACATCATGTCCAAGCCGGGGGAACGACACAGACTGAACGAGGATCATGGTAGAAAGCAGAGTTCAAGTAAGCTTGGTTCTTTTTTCTTTCTCCAGCCGTAACGTCTGTTTCGGTCACCGGGATACGGTGGATCCCCGTTTCTGGTGAACGCCGTGTGTAATTATCGTACGAGAAAAGTCGGGCATTTGAAAATATTTTTGCACAATGTGATCCTACGACCAGCCGGACCGCGTTTTGCTCCTGGTTGCATTAACGCTGCCTTGTGTTTCAGGTCTGGCGAACGGCATGGACCATCATCACCCCGGGGAGAGACGGAGTCACCATTGGAGGAGTTACAAGTTGATTATTGACCCGGCGTTGAAGAAGGGACAACACAAACTCTACCGCTACGACGGACAGACCTTCAGCATGCCCGTCAGTACGCCGTCCGCATCCGCGTTTCCTTCCCATGGTTGCAGAGTAACTCCATGCTAGGTTCATGTAGCATGCATTCGTTGTAGTTGGTCGCCGAATGCATCTTACTGTATCTTCTTTATTACCGGATTTATGTTGCATGGCCAGTGATTTAGTGTCGCATGGTTTGCGTTCAAGTTATGTTGCGTTCTGCAGAAAGTGAGTCTCGGGTTTCTTGAGTTTTGAATGGAGCGGCACCAATCTGACACCCCCCCTATATAAATTATTATATGCATAGTTATAATCTCAACTACCCCCCGACCCTCTTCGTCTGCAGAACTCTGGGATGCTGCCGCTGGACTCAGTCCGGGACCCAAGGATTGGTCGTTTATGGACGAAATACAAAGAGGCGGACCTCCCAGTACCAACATTCAAGGTACACTGTATTTTCTGGCCTCATCCTTCAAAAGAGTTCCAAAGTTGTTTGTGTGGAGGGAACGCTGTCAACGGAATTCAAGTGAAACAGACAGACACACCCCCCTGCTGATCCTGGTTGTCAAACGATTGCATGCGAACAGGTTATAGATGGTTAAATGATGACCAATCATCATGAATTTGTACTTTTTGATACTTGGTGTTGATTTGCACCTTCACTCCTCTTGCAACTATTTGCATTACTAATTTTGTGTATAATGCTGATGAGATGTCCATCAATAACTCGACTGATCAATTTTACAGATCGACGAGTGCTACATCGGTCGCGTGCCTCCTAAGGAGGTGACGTTTGCGAGACTGAACGACAACATACGGGAGCCCTTCCTCACCGACATGTGCAAGAAATACGGTGACATCGAGGAAGTGGAGATTCTATACAATCCCAAAAATAAAAAGCATCTGGGAATTGCAAAAGTGGTGTTTGAGAACGTGAAAGCAGCCAAGCTGGCTGTTCAGACTCTCCACAACACATCTGTCATGGGCAACATCATCCACGTGGAGCTGGACCCCAAAGGTAAACAAGCACTACCACGTGTTCCTCTTCCGATGGTTATCGTTATCATTTAATAAGTGAATGCTGCAAGTTATGCACATTGTAATAATGCCAGCGGTCATGGGTTAAGGATAAAATTGGCCAATTTCATTTCATTATTAATATATTGTACACTTCTCAATGCGGTGTTGCCCCAGGGAGTTTGGTGTTACTGATCTCAGTGGATGTCTTTTTCTATACATAGTTTACATTCTTACGTGTCGGAAGATTGGAGATTTGGTTTTGCTAGACAGTCACCAGCCATGTACGATTAGTAAAACGTGTTTGTTACTACACTCTGGCTGGGTACTTTTAGTTGTAGTTGTGTAACTGATTTAAGCGTTCACTGGCAATTATCTTCCCCTTTTAACACATTGATTGTTCTGACATTTTTGGTTTTAAAGACTATTGTAGTTCTGCCTGATTCCAATTCCACACTTGATTTAAGCTGGACATGAATTCACTTTTGTTTACATGATTAGAAAACCACTGTCATGAATGTAACATCCTGTAGTGGTTTCTCTTAAAGAGACAGGCTCTGTTTAAGATGCCGTGTGTAATTGCTTGTCGTCTAAAGAAGTGTGTGAGCCATACAAATCGTTGAATGAATGCAAACTATAGCGACAGCAACTTAAACCTTTGTATTTTAGCCACTGTGATAGCATGTTTTCCAGTGAACAGTTGAACTATATTGACTTTTAAAATTATTGTAATTTTCCATCTCTATTATCACTCATCTTCATCTTGTTAATTATTAAAGTGTATCTTCTCAATTATTCGAATTTATCTTCTGAAGGAAAGGATAGTCATTTCAATTTTGAAAATTCCCAGCACTGGGAAGCTCCTGAGGGTTACGTTCCATTATTCAATCACAATGGTTAACTGTATTTGTTTTTTATATTCGATTCAATTCAGGTGCAAATCGTCTCAGGTATTTCCAGCTCCTGTTGAACGGCAGCTTCACCCCTCTGACCCTGCCCGTCGGTGTGGACGAGGGCAGCGATGTCTCCCCCCGCAGTCTCGCTGAAGCCCTGCTGGTAACGGTTCCCCTTTTTGCTATGGCATGCCAAAAAAAGTCTGATTCAATGACCGCAAACTGAAATGGAAAGGTACATGTGGATTTGTGAAGAGGTCTGTTTATTCTATCCAATTCTAAGTCGGACCAAATTACTTTTAAATGGTGGATGTATTTCTTGCAAAGGAACAAGTACATATGTTCTTTAGGACGTATGCTTTCTCCAAACCATCCATTGTTTTCTTGTGTATGTCTAATTGACTCAGGTCAGCCAGCCCAACACCTGAGCTGTGAGGGCCCAGTTAGCCTGTTTTCCAGGGTTAGATTCCTGGATTCCAGGATGACATTGTTTTTGCCACTGCTTAACTGTCTGATCCCGGTACATTACGGGCTCCTGGTCCTCTTGTTATTTTCTCTTGGCCCTGAGCCAGACTGAGACACCCTCCCCTCTGTCGCCCGCCTCCGCAGAATTGTGACCCGGTTCGCCGGCTCTCGGACAGCGGGGTCTCGGCGCCGGGAGCGACCACCACGGTGGCGTCAGCAGCGGCGGCGACCAACAGCAGCGGCACGCCTCTCTCTATGGACACGGCATACTCCAGCCTGAGGCAGGAAACCCCCCAGTCCCAGGGGACCCCCCACACGCCGCGCCAGTCCGGCACGCCCTTCTCCCAGGACTCCAACTACTCCAGCCGGACGTCCACCCCCGCCTACCAGACGGGCCGCACCGAGAGCGCCGGCAGCTACAAGTCCCGGCGCCACGAGAGCAAGTTCCAGGACGCCTACAACCGCCGGCCCGAGAGGCCGCAGTACCGCAGCAACACGTACCGGGGCAGCACACCGTCGTCCGCCGACCCCCCCTCCTACAAGTCGCACCAGGTCACGCCCCCCGAGCCCCCGTCCACCGCCTCCCCCT
>JAOTIX010000105.1:4421258-4432052 GCA_027123715.1 Gaidropsarus macrophthalmus | reverse complement strand
TTGTAGTGCTAGGCCAGGGGAAAACAGAAAAGGCTTTCATTTCCTGAAAAAATTCTCGCACACACGCTACGTAGGAATGCGCATAAGTAGAATATTATGGACTCGTGTCATCACGACATGTCATGTTCATATGTCAGCTATGTGGCTATGTCATAGCTTGGTCAGCTATGTGATAACTACCTCTTATGTCATGAGGAAAACATTCCATCCATACCTCACACATACCAACACATCTTCCGTCTCCACCAATGAAACTGGGTTCGGCAGAGTGATACGATGATGATGATATCAGCATCTTATGACGGGCTGCCATCTCTCCGTGTGACACACGCTCTCATCCCGCCACCCCCTACACCCCGATTTCTCACGCTGAAGTGTCCCGAGTGTCTAGTTTCAAAGCTGTGCGTTTATGGAGTACTTAAGCTTTCAAAGACGGCGAGGGGGCGGATCTCGCGCAGTCGGATACGCCAAGGTCTTTTTGAAGAGTTGGCAGCGCTGGACCCGTGACATGTGACTGTACCTTGAACTGAGACGCAGTGGGCCCAGAGCCGCTCCTAGGACACACATGGGCAGCCCGGTCTGAGCTGCTTCGAACCACTTCACCGCCACCTCACCTGGGGAACAGTTGGGCATGCTGAAATTCTTCCCCAAAAAATTTACTTTGACAAGTCATGCCACAGGAATCTGCAGATCTCCTCAGCCGAGCTGCGACTGCCACCCAAACAAGGCACTGATCCACCAAAGGGTTTCTCAGACGTAAAAGATGCTACGAACGCTAACTCAGTCAGCGTACAGCCAGACCCACCTAGCATGTTGGTGGGCATGCCCAGTATAGTGTGCAACAGGTCGTGCACCTCTCTGTATCTCTGCATCACATAGGCCAGCTCTTCGTCGTCAACAAACTTCACATCTGCCCTGGAGTCTGGCGTTACTTTCTGGAAGATAATAACAAAAACATTACACTTTTGGTGGGGTGAATTCTCACGATAATAGCATATTTTTTTGTTATGTTACAAAAAAATGATTTGTTGTTGAGTGCAACAACTCTCATCCCTGACTCACATTGTCATCAAGGAATCTGAGGTACTCTCTACCAAAGGAGCCGTCGGGCAGCGAAGCCATCTCGTTCAGGTCTAGCGTAGAGAGTCGGATTCTTGGCCTTTCTCTAGCTCCAAATAATAAGAAGAGAAGAAGAATCCGATAAGCACATCCATAGTAATAACAACATTAATTGACATGGACAGGTGGTGTCTTACGTAAGGATTAGGTCGCCCTCCGGGTCGTTTCTCATTCTGTCTCTGAGATGAATCAGAGCCGCGTGTCCTGTGGTCTCTCCAAGGACGGCCACCATGTCTGCAGGATCAAAACATTGCTTGCATTTTGTTCCCATTCTTCAATCTATGCACTTAAGACCGAGTCCAGAGGAATGGCCTAGATGCCAGATAACTAAATCCGGTTGGTTGCTGTCTTACCATGCCTGTATGGGTTATGCAGGGCGGCGACCCCTGAGCCCACAGCCAACAGGGCTTTCTGCAGGGCGGTGGTGGGGATGTGTCCGGCGTACAGACTGCCATAGTAGCCGTCTGCAGATTCACTGCTACTGTGCTGCTGTCGGACACACGGGGCTAGACGAGGAATGCATTGGGATACAGCCAACAGCATTAGTCTGTCATTCACAATAAACATTGTAACGGTGCGCCTCGTATGATGTTGTACCTCATTGCAACCCTATAAGCATATAACATGACACGATTAGGCGGTGATAGATAATTTTCTCGTATCTAGCTTATGCATTTAATAACCATTGAATAATAACAACATTAATACCTTTGAAGGACAGTGGGGTGCATAGACTGATCCTCCTGAAGTGCGTGGTCACCCGGAACATCCTGATGGTGTGCTCTGCGCATGCGCATACGGCGGGACGTGCCTTTAACATGTCAGTTCCCCTGGAGTAGTTGTTCCTCCAGTATCCGAAGCGATAAGGAGTACTGCGTGTGGAGAAGCTTCTCTACCTCCAATAACTCTGCCAAAAGTGTTAACATCCCTTAAATGAGGATCATTGTTTGAGGTGATGCTTCTTTGTTCCGTGGAGTAGTATATTATATTGAAGTCCTATTTTATATCCATGTGGCTGAACGCCTACTTTCCGACCAATACTCCATTAAACGAATCTTGCTAAAATAAGACTAAAACAATACCATCACGTTATACGCAAAGCGCTAATTATCCATCGAAACATACAGCGGACAAAAGTACGAAGTCTATATTTTGACGCACCGGAAAACCGCCCCTCGGTCTTGTAACGTCACGACTTCATAAGTGAGGACGTCGGGTTGTTGTGAAGGTCCGTGTGTAGGACAGGACTCAAACTTCTGTGGACTGTTGGTGAGTACTTTGGTTTCGACCTTGTTTGTGCGCTGGGACGGTGGAGAAAAGCTCTTATTGCACGAAGCAGCCGACACTCACTACTGCGTTAAAGGGATAGTTCGGAGTTTCTGACGTTGGTCCTACTTTCCAAGTGAGCCAGGGTGTTATTTATAACTGGAGACGTTTTCAACACATTTCATTCAGTTCTTCTAGTTGGGTTAGTTCGCTGGTGTTCGGCTATCGCTATGCTAGCGTAAGTGAACGGAAAACAGTTTAACCCACTCCACAGTAGACCCGAGGCAAAAGCCAGTCGGGTGTACTGTGGAGTGGGTAAGACTGTTTCTATTGGTAGGCTAACACTTTCCGTCACTTTGCATTAGCCTCGCGCCGGCTAACTAACCCAACTAAAAGAACTGAATGAAATGTGTTGAAAACGTCTCCAGTGATAAATAACACCCTGGCTCACTTGGAAATGTAGTCCGAGCTATCGCTTTAATGCTACGGCGAGAACACAGGACAGCACTGGAGCCCAGGGTGGTCTGATGGTGCCTCCAAACCATTTTAACTGGTTTCAATGGTGAAGGGCTTGGATTTAAACGTGGTTTTGAGTTCATGTTGAAGGTTTGAGAGGTCTAGGTGTTCAGTAAATGCAGTTATAAACTATGATCACTATGATTGAACTGTCAGTTAATTGACAATTACCCAGTGGTCTAGTAATCACTTACTAATAGTCTTCATGGTCGTAATAATAACGTACTCTTATCTTATTATGTATTCATGAGGTATTCATGTATACACTATTTGTTAGGGCGAGGGTGAGACCTATGCTCATGCCATATAATATTACTATAACTGAGTTCAATAATATAAGTCAATGGTTAATGTCATATATACCTGTATATAGTTGTATCACACACACACACACACACACATACACATACACATACACACACACACACACACACACACACACACACACACATATTGGTGTTGAGATCTCCCTGGATATTGTGGCCACACTTTACACTACTGCTGCGGTGGCTTAAGGGAAGGCTGCAGCAAACATAAAGGTCTTTAATCTGGATTTAAAAGTGGTGAGGGTTTCAGCAGACCTACAACTTTCTGGTAGCTTGTTCCAGATATGTGGTGCATAAAAACTGAACGCTGCCTCTCCATGTTTAGTACTGACTCTAGGAACAGTAGATTAATACGTAATACATGGTAGATTAATACATGTTAAATTAGCCTTTTTTGGGGCCATTTTCTGAACTACAATATGGTGCTTGATTCCACAGTCCTGACCATTTAAGAACAGATCTGTCAACAAGTTAATTGTATCCTGAATTGTGATGTTGGTGCCCAGGCTGTCAAACCTACCAATCTGTTTTTTAAACTTTAAATTCAGTCCTTGTTACAAGACAAATACTTGCAAAAGGAACTTGTATGAACTTCACAAAATCTAAGATTATGAATATGTGGTGTACTGGATACTAAAGTCTATCTGTCATCGGCCATGCGTCCAAGAGGCCATTCATCATGACAATAATTGTGGGGTGCGGTGTACATTCATTGGTCCATAGGTTTCATGCAATGTGGTCCATTGTTTTCATGTGAGAGGGTGACATCCTACCCAAATCACTACCTCTCTGTCCCCTGACTCAGTATAATATGAGAACATTTTAAAGTGAGCTAGCGATTCTGTACGTTTGCCCAAGGCATGGGAATCTCTTTTAAGGGTTACATTGCGTTCCCTGCCTGTGGTTGAGGCTAATTACACGTTGTCCTAGGTTTCATTCCATCTACACGCCTAGTATAGTTACACAACTCCAGTGTTTGTGCAACAGGGTGTATGCTGGTTTCCTCCATGCTCAGGACTTTCTGTTACTGCCTGGATCCTATGGGAATGGCAGAATGCTGCATAGTGATTGGATGGTTGGTTGTCCCCAGACAGCAATCTGCATAACGGACCGACTCCAACGTCTTTCACTCATCAACATTTGTGACATCATTGAATTTGGGGGATTTATACATAAAACCAGAAGTAAAAGCTTCCAAGGACAGTTCTGTGGTTTTTGTGTTGTGGTACTTTTTGTTTAGTTTTTTTTGTGAGGACAACACACTGCTCTGTTGAGTATTTGGTCATGGGTGGTTACGTTTCCTAAATTCCCCCTGCATGTGTTTGGTTTCTGTCTCTGGTCCTGGCAGAGAGGCTTCTGGGTGTTATTGGCAGCGGCAGTAGCCCACCCCAGGAGGTCATAGTAACATGTCGCTCCCAGGCTCAGGGTCCAAGAGCTTGAGTCCCTAGCAACTGTTGAGTAGAGGCAGACTTAATGCAACGCTTGGTATTTGAGTCGGTTGCAGTCGCACCCATTGCATTATTCTAATGCATGCTGGAGTCTTCAAGTTCCTCAAAACATGCCTCAACTGTGGCAATGCAGAACAGGTTTGCATGCAGATTGTGCTAGTGAAACGTGTTCCATGCTGTGAAAATGAGAGTGCTGCTGCGTACCATTAGACACTTGACACACTAGGTACATTACAGCAAAGGGCAGCCGCACATCACTGACGTTTTAGCAGGAAGCTCTTCTGCAAGCGAGCACTACAGAGCCTTGGCAGGCACCGTGGTGCAGACAGCATGACTGCAGCCTGAGTGGCACCAGACAGGATGCACACCCACCGGGAGGACACAGGAGGACGGGGCGCCGCAGGACAGTAGGCTGTTGTTGTAGAGGAGGAGCAGGGAGGAACCCACAGAGCAGCAGAAGGCATTCTCTGTGCGGTGGCACATGCTAGCATGTGGTGTCACAGCTGTGCAGAAGGTCGGAGGGATGGAGGGATGGAGGGATGGAGGGATGGGGATGGAGCTCAGCTGACGTCCTCCCCAGGGACCGATGCTTGATCTGTGGGGTTGAGGATGATCAAAATGCTCCCCAAGTGCCAAAATCATTGTTTTTAGTAAATAGAATTGAGTAATAACTTGTTTTCATTCTCTGTGTGCATGCTTGTGTGTGTGTATGCGCGTGCTTGTGTGTGCGTTTGTGTGTGATGTCCCACAGGGCTCGGCTGCTGCGTTTGATGGAGTACAATGGCCCAAATCTCGGTAGATTGCGGCGGCCCGTCCCACTTGCTCTCCCTGCCGGGCATCCCTCTCAGCGTGCTGTCGGTGCCCATGGAGGACAAGTACAAATGCCAGCAGTGTCACCAGGTGCTGAGGAAGCCCGTCCAGGCTAAGTGCGGACACCGCTTCTGTGTCCACTGCTTCAACCTGCTCACCAGGTAGACCCCCACCCTCCGGGGCTGACTCCGCCCACCGGTGTGCTAAAGCCACGCCCCCTTTGTAGATTTCAGTTCCCCCTTCTCTTCCCCCACCCGCTACACCTGTTATTGAGCATGCTCAGAGAGACCCTCCTCCTCCGCGGACGGATTTCCCTTTGCTTGACTCATCAGCGGCACATCTGGGTTATTTGGGTTTCTCCGTTCACGTCACGGCCGTGGTGGCGCCGTAGCGGAGGGACAGTCACGCCGCTGCGAGGTGCTTGCGCCGTCCTGCTGTGGCGTGATCACGTGACGCTTGCCGCTGCTTTGTTTCATAAGGAGGCCGTCCTTCAACTGCTTCTCACATTAACCCCTGTCCTGCAAACACTAAAAAGAGGAGATCACTGACGTATTAATTGTTTATTAATACATGAATGTATTGTGAATTCATTACTAATACATTGGTGTATTGGTTGATATGTTGGTGTTGTGGTCACCCCCTCTTTCGTCCAATGGATCAGTTTGATGGGGTCTTCTGTGACTCATGGATGCAAGGAAGAACACATAATATGCAACCGTTATAACATCCCTAATTCATTTTAAGTAGGGCAGGGCGGTATGGTCGAATCATATATTGTTATAGGAATACTAAATGACTGTAGCAGGATAACTCACTCACTCACTAACCCATATTTCTGGTAATTACATCAATAAATAGTCTATATAAAATAACCGCTTGGTAAAGCCTATTTTAGTATGCTCCTGTGTGCATTTAATACACGTCATGATATTGATATTACATTGATACATTGCGACACCCTAATTTGATGTACCGATCGTTTTAATCAATATACTTAAATGGTGACGTGAGGACATGGTCTCTAAATGAAGTGTCTGATGGGGTCTTTATATATGTTGGATCTTTCGGTGGTACACTAATTGTGTAGGGCTATATAGTTACCACTGACAAGAGAAAATACCTTGAGGGAGAATTCAGTTTCACTCAGTGACTGTGCACCTTTCTTCCAGTCATCTGAGTAACTAGCTAAGGGGAAATTCATCATGAGCTTAACTTTCATAAACATCCTTATCACATATTTGTCTTGTGCTCACCAAAACCTGAATAACCCTTAAGTCTTCTTTAGTTTCGTTGACAAGAAGCATCCATGAGAAGCTCATTTGGGGAATGCTGAAATCCTCATCATATTTAATTATAAATTGTTAAAATGAAATGGATCATACAATTGTTAGAATTGTACTATTTAAGTGATTTGATCTCAAAAGTATCATCGATATGTAGCATGAACAACAATAATTGCTTTTTCCTTCTGAAAAGGCTCTGATTTACCAAACTGTACTTTACCATTTTTGGTTGAACAGAAGATGAATGTCATCTTGGAATTGGCATTGGTACTTAAAAACCATGGTACAGTTTATTACGCTTGTCGTTGCTTGGCCTCTCTTAAAAGGGACAGGATTTGGAAGGAAGATCTGAGCACTCAGAACACATTGAAACAGTCACAACCCAACCCTCCAGTACACAGCCCTGCCCATTGACAACTGATCATTGTCATTTGGTACTCAACCTCCAACTGACCCACCCACCCTCACAGAAATATAACCACTAAAGTGTTTATGACACAGGAAGCCTTTCCCTGCATCTCAACTCAATATGTTATGGACTCCAGTAATGACTTAACGATTGCAACCATGTATTCCATCTGTCCTGATCTGTTATCAGGGCCGTTACTGGCTAGACTGGTCACGTTGGATGGTTGACACGAGAAAGGGCGTTGTTGTCACGGTTGGCTGTGGTTTTAGCACCGCCGCCTAGCGACCCAGAGGCGGTGTCAATGTGCTGTAAAGTGATAAACCTGTTTTATTTGTTAGTTCTGGCCCAAAGCCTTGCGAAGCCTGCCGCCATGAGGAGATATACGAGGAGCCTATGTCCATTCTGAACAGTGACCAGGTGAGCAAGGTCACAGCCAGCCACACACACACACACACACACACGGATGTAAACACACACGCACACATTCTCACGTTCTTTATAAATGCACCAGAATGTTTGGCACCATGACGAGTGCTTGGCGTAAACCACAATTCAAACCATGACGACTATGTAAATCTATCTTTATCAGACCACGTGTATGCGAACAGGATGTGGAAACGTGGGGGACTTTTTTTGTCTTTCATTTTCCACTCCACAGGAAATGAAATGAACAATTAAGAATACTCCCTCTCTGGCTTCACTTCCGTGTTCTATTAAGAGAAGTCGCTTCGTTTCCCTTCAGAGGGCCCAGAGCGACCACACGTGGGCAGCAATGGCCGCTCTGATGTGACGCCGTATCTTCTTGTTGCTCGTTCCACAGGCCTTCCCCGACAACGCGGCGGGCCGTGAGATCGCCAGCCTGCCGGCGCGGTGCCTCCACGCTGGCTGTGGCTGGACGGGATCGGTGAAGGAGTACGAGGTGAGGCAGAACCCAAATAAAACAAAACAAAACACAAAACACAACTTGAGTATCGAGTCTGTCGGCAGACGCTGTTCTGTAACGGAGGAGGTCACGTCGGTTTGGAGCGGGGATTCATAAAAGTGGTGGCAATAGTAGAGCGGGTTGTTTGGCAACCCAAAGGTTGCCAGTTTGAACCCCCGGCTCCGCCTAGCTGAGTGTTGAGCCCCTAGCCCCTACCTGTGCCTGACATGCTGGCTGTCGCCTTGCATGGTTTGACCCGCTTTCAGCGTGTGAATGTATGTATGAATGGGAGAATGTGAGGTATTCATTGTAAAGCGCTTTGGATAAACATGCTATTTAGATGCAGTCCATTGACTATTTCCCATAATGGAATATTAGAATAGAATAGTAGAGACAATACAATAGAAAACAGAGACTCAGAGCAGATCCAGGAGGCGAGCCTGCAGCCCTGCCGTGAGTCTATTGCGGCGAAGCCATTGTGAAAAAGGAAGTGAAACGTAAGACTGGAAGGCTGGAAAGTCCCGACCAAACCCAGCCCCCACCAGACCCGGCCCGTATCTCATATGTCAACAACACGCAGCGGAAAAGTACCGTGGGGGGGTGGGGGCCTGGGGGTCAGCACAATGACATGCTATGTACTTCCCAGTGGCTGGATCAGCCGGTGATTGGGCAGAGGAACGGGAAGTCCGCCGCTAATTAAAGGGAACGGGTTATTTGGGGAATGCTCTCGTCTTACCACATCACAGCAGGCGGTCAGGGCATGCTCTCACTGTGTGCGAGGGGGATGGCCCAGGGTTTCAATGCTGTATACGGGGGGTGGGGGAAGCACAATGCACAGCGGGGTCAGAGTCCGTCACGCACACCGGCTGACAGCAAGCTGTCTCGCGGAGCCGTCGACGTAACCGCGTCACTCTGTGAGGCCGGCAGTAGCTCAGTCCATAGAGGACCGCGGCTTGGGAACCAGTTCAAGTCCAGCTCGGACCGCCAGGACGGAGGCGGACTGGCGGCCGGAGAGGTGCCGGTTCACCTCCCGGGCACTGCCAAGGTGCCCTTGGGCAAGGCACCTAACCCCTGACTGCTCCCTGGCGCGGCTATGTGGCAGCCTATCACTCCACCATTGATGTTTCTCTGGTTGCGTGTCTGTGGGCCTGTCTGTATTTGTTTGTGCATGTATTTCAGACCTGTGCATGTGTGTAATTAGTAGATTGAAAAATGAATGAATACAGGGAATCTTCTTCTGTTGTTCCCAGCGGTTGTTTCTCCCAGGCCCTGCGGGGTTATCGCAACGGTTATGGGGGGGAACATGAGCATATATAGTGTCAAATACGCTGACTACTATTTTATTATCTGCATCTGAATGTAAGTTTAACCGGCGGCGGTACGAGATGAGACGGGCTTTATCAGTACCAGATTGGACGTCTGGCATGGTGCGTTGCGTTGGCCAGGATTCAAACCAGGGCCTCCAGCGTGGCAGAGAACTGAACTGCCAAACCGCTAACGCCTCATTTGGAACATAAATAATCAGTTGTTCAGTTAATCTGAAGGGGGGGTGGGGGTGGGGACTTTCGAATAACTGCCAATTTGAGCCATTCATGAAGTAAATAGTGAATTCCGAATTTCTAAAATGTTATTCAATGTACATCATTGCACATTCCCTATGTATTCCTTCTTGCTACTGCTTCACTAATGCCTCACAGTTGCAGTTATTTTCAGGTGCTACTGATTGTTGTACTTTGCGTTGGGCTGCGAAGCCCTCGGTGTCATAATAAGCAGCAGGCCTCTGTTTTTACCATCCTCTGCATAAGCCTGTTGCGGCAGAAGTCTGAAGGTGTTGAAGGTCACACCTCAACCAAGTTCTACCGTAGCAACTTAAACCTGCTGTGAGAATCTGTTTTGAGTGAATTAGCCCGCCCTCTCTGTGTGAGGCAATTTAGATTTCAGACCGCTCCAAGGTCATGTCTGACCAATCGGCGCATCCGTTTCCTGATTGGTTTAAACGTTTATCAGTGCATCTGTTTCCTGATTGGTTTAAACGTTCATCAGTGCATCTGTTTCCTGATTGAGTAAGATGATACATTTTTTCGGGGGGGTATCTTTTTCCGCTCGCTCTCTCTTTACAAAAGCACCTTTTAAATACTCAGATGTACAATAAAGATAGCAACGAATGAGCCCCAGCTTGCGGCCTCCCTCTCGCTCCAGGTGCAGCATGAGGGCCTGTGCGAGTACGAGCTGGTCCAGTGCGACGCCTGCCAGAAGTTCATCCTGCGCGTGGAGAAGGAACGCCACGCCGACCGGGAATGCGAGGCCCGAACGCTCAACTGCAAGTACTGCAAAATGAGCTGCACCTACAACGAGATAAAGGTACGTTCACCCAACCATTCACCTGTACCACGTCACACCCAGCTCACCGCTCACGGTCCGGCGTGCTTCTTCTCAGGCCCACGACGAGACCTGCGTGAAGTTCCCTCTGCAGTGCAAGGATTGCGGTAAGAAGAAAATCCCGAGAGAAAAGGTTTGTGGGTCGAATCCCGGAAGCTCTGTTCATGAACATCGCTAGACTACCATGCCTACCGTGACTATGCTAGCCACTATAGGAGATACAAGCTATCCTTTCCTTAAAAGCTAATGTGTAAGATTGTGTTTGTGTTGGGGAGTTACAAGAGTCTGACATTGAAATGTAAGATACATTTTGTAT
>JAOTIX010000105.1:4344256-4356613 GCA_027123715.1 Gaidropsarus macrophthalmus | reverse complement strand
TCAAATCAAGAGTAGGCCTGATTTAACTAATTGGCTTTGCATCCTTTCCTTTTGGCCTTGTCACTGCCTGCTATTTTGTACCGTAGTACTTCATAAAGCACCCTGAAACAACTTGAATCTCACAAACTTATGCCACCAACAGAATAAGCAGGCCAATGGCGACCAAGCGCACAGTCCTTCCTCCCTCACTTTAAAAATCACCAGCCGCCACTGACACACACACATACTCATCACGAGTCATTGAGGTGATCGGAGAACATATCTGAAGTGTTGGTTCCTCCAACATGACCCTGTGGTCCGTCTCGCCGGCTCCCAGGTACCTGCTCCATATCTTCATGGAGGCGGGCTGTCTGGAGTGGTGCGTGGTGATTGGTCTGATCCTGCGTGAGGCCAACGTCATCAAGCAGGTGATTGGCTACCTGGACAGCCCCGAGGTCCCGCCCGAGACCGTGCAGAGCGTCCGCAGCGGCCTATTGGCTGTGGACTCGTGGGCCTCCACCGATTGGTAGGTAGCGAGCGTGAATGGTGTCCTTCCTAGCAGCTTTCTGCTGTTTGAATCAAAATAAGAAAGTCAAAGTAGCTTTATTGTCAACTTGTTCACATGTCAAGACATGCAAAGGAATGGAGAGTACGTTTCCCACTCTTCCACGGTGACTCAGATAAAGTGCACAGCCACAACTCAAGACAAGACATTTCCTAATATTAAAGTAAACATTACATTACACATTGCACAACATTAAATTACACAGAAGATATTTACAGTCATTACAGTCAATTACAGAATAAAATAAAACATAAAAATGTGCAGTGTAGGAATCTATTTGAGTCGGAGAAGCAGCGTAGTTCATCCTAGAGGGTTCTTATTAAACTAACCTCCACCCTCTCCACCTCCACCCATCAGCCTGGGCTACAAGCCCTTCCTCAGCCTGATCCGGCCCCAGCTCCAGCAGCTGATGGAGGCGGCGGCCGAGCAGGTCCACACCGAGGCCTTCCAGCCCGCCGGCCCCGGGTCCAAGCTGGGCGGGGGCGTGGCCGACGGCCCGGTGGGGGGGGACGGAGGTGGAGGAGCAGGAGGAGGAGGAGGTGGAGCAGGAGGGGCGCTGGGCGGCGGGGCCTCAGCCCGGTCCGAGGACAGCAGGTCCAGCAAGGCCTCGCTGGGCCTGGCCCTGCCCTCCCTGGACCCCCACGGGGCCTTCCCCCGGGACCCGGCCGAGGACCGGCCCCCGGAGGAGGAGGAGGAGCTGGGGGAGGAGGAGGGGGCGTACGACTGCACCCTGTCCTGAACACTAAGGAGAGAGAGAGAGAGAGAGCTCCTGAACTCTGACCTTTTTTCAAACTTTGGACCCTGGAGGTACTAGCAAGAGAATACCCTAAATGGTCGGTGGCGGAAGTAGCAGAATGAATAAGGACTGGGAATAAAGGGTGTGTGTGTGTGTAGCTGTTAGTGTGACTGAGTAATGGGGCATAACTGTGTGTGTTCAGGCCTTCATTGAATCAGTATTATCCACTATGGATTCCAAACTAGAGGCCTGTTGGAGAACTTCACAACAGGCTCACACTCACACACGGACACACACACACACACACACACACAGCATTCCAAGCGGCTGAACAGAGGAGACACTGAGAGAGAGTGTGTTTGTGTGTGAGTGTGTGTGTGTTTTGTCAGTTCAGGAACGCAGGCTACCATTTTCGAACAACACTTCTTTTCAGACCTCCAGATGTTCCACAAATGTCTTTTTCTGGCTCGCACGACGTTGTCACCTGATAGTTTATGGCCACATCTTGTCTCACTAATGTCCAGCCACACTAATCGGGCCCTCACCGGACCCCTCCTCTCTGGACGGTCCAATAGTGACGAGATCTTGACCCCTGACAACAGAACCAGAGTCCGGCACAGACTTCAGATTCATCTCCATTCACAAGAAGCACTGCAGTGGCTGTGTGTCTGTGTCTGTGTCTGTGTCTGTGTCTGTGTCTGTGTCTGTGTCTGTGTCTGTGTGTGTGTGAGTGAGAGTGAGACTGTGTGTGTGTGTGTGTGTGTGTGTGTGTGTGCGTGTGCGTGTTCAAGAGGTCGTTCACACTTCCATACCTCATGATTTAACTGTATTTAATTTTTTTCCCAATTGTGTAACAGTGCATGTCCTTTTTTTCTACAAAATGATCCCCTATTTTTAAAAGCTCACCTTAGATTAATGAATCATGGCATGATTTAATTCCTTATTATATTTGTTTCCACCTATCAAGAGGACTTTATAGAAAATTCCACTAAAGTATGGGCCAGGCCATGTTCGTCATACGGTCTGGTCTGATGAAAAGGTACGAAGTACGTCCCACAATATATGAGGCTGTAGCCGCTGAGAACAGATCATCATTAGGGAGGTAAACTGAATTAACAAAAAACACATCAAACAGTAGTCAATAGTGATGAGGTGCATTGTGGGTGGGAAAAGATATACATCACTTTTATTTTTTTCGCCATTCACAGTGACATTGTGCAATACACGCGTCTCCGGGGTCGACCCAAACCGTGAAAGTTCTCGCTTTATTCCCTGCGCACATACTGTACTTCCCCATGTATTGAGATCTGTTTGTTATTTGCTTATCCAATGCATTGACTATCTTTATTTTTTTTCCTTTACCAAGATGAACTTGAACGTATGTTATTCTTAAAGCCATCGTGAACACATGATTCTATCACCCTTTCATAGAAATCTAAATGTGACCGTCGCCCGATTCTCGCGGGGTAACCAATCACAGTATACGATACAGAGATCGTTGGGATTTATTAAATTATGACACCAGGCATCTGTCGTGGATTTGATCAGAAAAATAATGTCTTGGTTTCCCGTTATAACACACACTAACACTTAAGCGGTGTTTTCTCTACTGAACTATCGTATGGGGCCCTGTGTTTTGAAATGCGTGTTCCACTTATGTATTTGGTTTTAGACTATCGTTTGTCGTGGTGACGTACGCTCACGTGGAATGGATATTTAAACGTGAAGTCATTATTAATTCTGATGGGTAATTAATTAATGGATAAGCAGGAAATCCTTGTGATGATGCCCAGTTTGCTCTTAAGATGGAGTATTCAAGGTTACCCTAACCTTGTATTAAATTGAGTCCATCAGCTTTCTGAGCGCAAGGCATAAGGTGTCGCAAACACATCAGTATTATATTGTGCAATTGTTTGAAATGTTACTCGGCTTTATTTTCTTTTTTCTTTTGCTTTTGTCCTGTAAAATCTGTCACTTTTCACTCGCAGACCAAAATATCTTTTCTTCTATAATGTTCTCAATTTTTCTAGGGCGGGGCACATCGGTCTGGTGCTTTGGTGTGTATATATAATAGCTGTTGACTGCATCCACATGACTTAATTGGCTCTTGGTTTGCGACTTCCTCAACACAGCACCAGACTGACAGTATTGCAGGTCGATTGTAGGTTGCTTTAGACGTCTACGGGCGCCCAACGTTTACCGTCTCCACCGACGCTAGGGTTGACGGAACTCGTATGGCGACAGTGGTGCACCAAAGAGCAAACGTTCAGAGGCCTTTTGGTTGGAGCCAGATGCTTGGTTCAAGCGGCTCAGTCCCGCCCTCTCATTAGCTCCTCCCCTCACTAGAACTTAGAATAGAACCACAAGCAGGACTGGCGTCGTACGTGACCATTTCCTACGGAAATTACTATTTTCAGAGACTGCCTGTTCTCTTCTCTGCAGGACGGTTTGTAAGGATTGGCTCAGCGGAGGGGGACAGGGACATCCTCCCAAGGCTCAGTCATTGGGCGCTGAAATCCTTTGTACAGTTTTAAATTGGCCTCTTCTGTGTCTCAATAGACATTTTGGTCAGTAAAGCTAGACGTCATCAATGCAGTGTAAAGATGCTCTCTTGTACAATTGCCTTTTCTACTCATGTTTGATTTTCTACTTTTTTCCCCCCCTTGTATATAGACCAATAAATTATTTTTAAAAACAGTTGGCTATATTGACTTGAGATCACTTTTGTTCCCACGTTTCATTTACTGAAGGCGTTGCATTAACATTAGGCGGTATCTTGAAATCATACCATGTGACGCAATCCCAGTCATAAAACGCTACGACTCAATTTATTAGCGGACACAGAATGATGCAGGGCTCTCAAGTCTCAGGCAATCGGCGTGAGACACAGGCATGGTAACCCGTTCACACGCTCACACACAACTTTTCTCAAGCAGAAAAATATGGCGCAGCGCTCACTATGGAGCCAGATCAGCTGCGCGTCTCCCAGTTTTCAGTTAAACCTGTCACTTACCAGCTAATCAAAAAAAGTAAGTGGCTACACATTACCCAATCAGAAAATAGCACTATTGTATTTGGGGAAGATTTAACGCAACAACCAATGAAAAACACTTATCCTCTATTTTTTTTTTTACTCTTGCCTGTCTCCAAAAACTTGAGAGCACTGCATTAGCCCTGAATTAAATTCACCTGTGTCGCGCACCTCCTATATATGGCGCATGCGTAGTGGTGGATGCTGTAGTGCGGCGGGGGACAAGGAAGTCCCTGAAGAAGTACATGGCGCGCCGTGTTTTTGTGTACTTTGAACAAACCAGACGACCATGGCGGCCAACAACGCGCTTCCTCAACGAGACATTCACTGAGTACCATTTCAGTATATCACTAGTGGTGGAAAGGGTTTGTATATTTGGGAATCAGTTTAGCCCTTTATTGACCTAGCAGCACGTGTTTTTAGTCATTTGTTGGGTTACCATGGGTTTAATGTTAATTTGTGAATTATTTCTAACCTGTCTTAGTGGTTATCTGAAGTAGGTGTAATGTTAATTTGTGAATGTCTAACCTGTTTTAGTGATGATCATCTGTAGTAATTGTAATGTTATCTTGTCTGTACAAGTGATGTTTGTTCTGCGTGTGACTGACCTGATTTATGGGGGGGCCCCCTTTGGGCCCCCCTGATGACGGTATGCTCAGTGTTTTGTTCTGCTTAGTACTCAAGGAACCCTGGCAAACACTATAGGGAAGCTGGCAACTTGAAGTAGTGTTGGGTTTGCCAGCACACTCTAGGAGGACCTGGGGCAATCCGGTCATCTGGTTAAAGTCTCCCACCATCTGGGGGTTGGTAGATGTCAGGTGTACCTCACCTGTCTGACCTACAGAGTGACCACACCTTGTACTAGGATGTGGTGGCTGTAAGGGTGCCTAAAGGCCAGCCCCAGTTTGACTGAAAGATCTGAGGATCTAGCTGTCCAGAGGATTGGGTTAGTCTGATCTGAGGTCCCTGGTCTGGTGCGAGGGCTTCATGGTAAGACATTTTCAAGCTGGACATGCCGCTGAGCACTTCAATTGTTCTCTTGCACATTACAGAATCCCTCCTTAGCCTCAGAACTTTTCTGTAACCGTCTCTATGGACTTGCAAATATTTCGATCCAACAACGTTCCAGTAAATTTAATTGAAATGTTTAGGTTGCCATGTAAATTCTCCAGCACAAAACAATGACTGCTGGAGAAGGTTTTAATTTATGAATGAATCCACAAGTTGCCCTGCACTGTAGGCCTACTGCATCTGGACCACTGATCCACCGGACCAGTGACCCTCAAGACCAGAAACGTATCGGACCTGGAACTGTACACGAGTCTCTTGGACTGAGGTTTGCATTATGTTGGTTTTGCTAGAACTGAGGAAAATAAAGTGTTTGAAAATGGTCTGTTTGCTTCCAGTGCTAGTTCTTGACAGGGTAGTGTAACGATTCAAAAGTATCTGGGTGAGGTGACTCGTGTGTTTCATTTCTAGCTTGTGTATGTATAATGTCCTATCCTATAACTAATAATTTGTCTGGACCATTTTCAGCTTCCCACTAGAATTGCCTAATAATAAAGGCTGAACACTTGCCCTGAACTGATTAACTTGAAGGCTAATCTCCAGAGAGATGGATGGCTTAACGGGTAAACGGGGATCTTTAAAAAGCCCAGACACTGCAGTAGGGGAAAGTAGCTTGGTTGCTTTATAAACAGGTCTAGTATGATGGATGTGCTTACGTGTCTAGTAATGTGATCCACTTTGCCTCAAAACCAGGCCCCATTTGCTTTCTGTAGCCCTAGATGTGAGAGATGCTGGGCTTTCAAGTCTGAAGCAATCTGTGTGAGACACCCACATTTCAACCCTTTCACACACCACCCTTTGTATTTCTCATGCAGAAAACTATGCCGCAGCGCTCAACTGGTCTCTGGCGCGGTGCTCTCACTAGAATCAGCTGTGTGTCTCCCTTGGAGTTTTCATTTGAGCCTGCCACTTACCAGCCATAAAAAAAAGTGGCTGAAAATGCAGAAAATGGCACTATTGTATCTGGGGAAGATTTAACGCAACAACCAATTAAAAGTTATCCTGGTGTTTTCTTTCTCACTCTTGCCTTGTCTTCAAACCTTGAAAGCCCTGCATTAACATTTTACAGTATCTTGAAATCACACAATGACTCCCAGCAATAAAACGTATAACTCAAATTTATTAGGACACGGTATGATGCACCTGCACAAACTTGTCAATGTATTAAACTAAAATGTAAAATTTTTCGAGGTGATCAGATTAAAACATGGTCATAAAAATAACTTTTTATTAACCTGAATGCAACATCCAGTGCAATTAATGTTTGGAGGAAAAAAGACAAACTGGAACTGATTCACATCTTAGTTCACGTACAACTGGGAGTCCTTTTAAGATCGCTATGACAGATAATTATTTCTATGTCCCAACGTCAGAAATTGTATCAAGCTGCAAAATAAAGATATTTTTCGATGAGTAACGTTAAAAACCAGGACATATTTCACAGTATTAAACCTCTTGGTTAGGGCAGGCGTCTTTAGTTTACTAAAGTGAGGCCGGATGGATAATTGATGGATGCTTATAGTCAACTAAACCTAATCCATAACAAGTTATCAAAGCTAGAATCAGCAGGAGGACATCTTGGTACACGTCAGATAGATAAACATGCTGTCTGCAGGAAGAAGCCAAACAATGCCATTTCTTTCCATTTTGCTACTAGATTTTTTTATTTTATTTTAATCTTGTAAAGCAGGGGTAGGCAATTCAGTTTAGACGTTTATTTTATAATTTGTTGAAATGCCAGGAAATCAACACATCTGATGTTCTGTCAGAAATAAAGACAATACTGAGGCAAGGAGTTGGATTCTCTCTGTTTGGTAACTTTAATAACTTTATTGTCATTTATTTATTGTAATTGGTTTCCCCAAAATGCCTACCCCAGCTTTAAATACACATTCAGTCCAAAGTATGATCACTGTATTATGCATAATGCAGTTCCCTGTTCACACCACAGGTTTCAACCCATTTTGTCAACTTCTGTCATGAACCACATCCTGTTCAGCATGACGTCAGCACCTTTTGACATTCACATGATTCAAATTCACATCTTAAACATGTTTATGCTCAGCACTATTTTCCCATCAAAACATACTTGTATATGTTAGAGACTTAGTGCAAATTGTTACCAGGCTTGGTAATAAGGAGGCGTGATGTTAGTTGTGCAGATTATTGGTGCTACAGCCATTGTCTGTGGGGTGCAGATGAAGAACTAGATGGAGAGCCAGTAGAGACAAAAAGACAGAAATAGTGCAAATATCTCCCAATATTTTTAAAATGTCAAACAGAAAAAAAACACTACAAAAGCTCTTCAAATTGCTCACTGTTGTTTAACAATTTTAATAGGCAAAAGTTGATTCTTTAATGGGAAGGTTTGGAATGTGATTGGTGATAGCAGCCGGTATACAAAAATGCATTCATTGCTGAGGAACTTCAAAACCATAATGTTAATGATTTTTGCTTTTGCAATTGAACAGTTGAACTGACAATTGTTAAACGAACAATCTGTCCTGCAAAGCTGGGCTCAGATTAAAACGAAACGGCAATTAGAACAGCATTCGACTCAAGCAGCACAGTCATGTCTCTCCCACTCACTGACAGTAGGGGTCACACGCAATAAGCCTAGCAAACCAAGTGGCCCCGCCAAGCCTGACCCCCCAAAAAACAAACGCAACAAATACAAAAAAATCTAAACAGAAAGCTGTACAAAGCGGCACTTGCTTGCAGTAAGACTGTGTGAAGACCGTAAACATTAGTTTGTTTGAGGACGCATAGATTTTTTTTTTAAGGCTGCCAAAAATCAATAAATCAATCGATAAGAGGGCATCAAACAACGCCCACCCTGTAGGCTCCACCTTGAGTTGGCTTACAACGTTTTTACAACACAGTGTCCATGAGTGTGTGTGTGTATATTTATACACACACACACACACACACACACACCGGGCTGACCTGCATGGAGAGGGACTGACACTTTGTGTTGCATAGATTTGGTTTGTGAGTGACACTGAATGCGATGGTGTGAACGGATGGAAAGGTTAAGCTTTCTAGATCTAGAATGTGGAGTCAAATTCAATCAGCCATATGACACAGGATTGAAACGGTAGATGAATGAAAGTGTGTTTATAATCGACTATAAACGTCCACAGAATAAACGGATTGCAGCAGAGTGCTGATCTAGATACCTTCTAGGCTTTTTTCTACAACACCACCACCTCCACCCCAACCCCACCACCATCACCCCCACCACCAACACCAAAGCATTTACCTTCCCCGTAATGCCTGAATGATTCAACTATATTTTTAAATATATGCAAGGTTAAAGGTTAAATACATGGAAATCAGAAAACCCATATATAAGGACATATATGGAGATTATGAAGGAATTAAGGGATTCCGTTTCACAATACAACATTTCAATCCGTCAACTATCGTTTGGCCAGCGTTGAATTAAAACAGCACCCTACTCATTTATTTAGGCACCGAGGTGCTCAGCAGATGGTGGTCCTGCTCTTAAAGCCCTGGTGAGCCCCCCGAGGACGCGCATACGTGTCACCGGTTAAATGAGGAAAGGTTTAAAATCATAAATGATTCATTAAACAGTCTGGCGGAGGCAGGGACTGGGTTTGGAGTGAACTAGATGACCGTTTGCATCATGGATCAGCTAGTAGTTGTCTTCTGCGGCACCAACCAACAACTTGACAACTGTTTACATTTTTGTGAAATTCAAAATGAGCAAGGCTCTGCCATTTGTAAAAAAAAATAAGGTAGCGATAGCTTTCTTTTAGGATGTCCAATAGAATCGACAGATTCGTTTGAAAAGTCATTGAAATAAAAATCCACACACAATCACTCTATAGTGTACATAGTTAGAAAAATAGATTTTTGCATGACTTTAAAATGCACTGTGGCTGAGGTTTTATTTGCTGGTGTATGACGACATTCAGAGCACCTAACTCAGAGACAAACTACACGTAAAAACTGATAATTGTAAATGTTATATAATATGTACTGTAATACAAGCAATGCAATTGGTGCATTTCAGTTTGTTCCAGGAAAGGCTTTTAAGTATTTGTATACACTATTGTTGTATACAACACATAATACCACTTAATATGTCATTTTGATCGATGACTGAGTCAAAGTTTAAAGATGACTTTTGTTTTGCAAACAATATTGAAATGATAATTATTTATGTCAATAATTTATATGCATTTAATTATAACCACCACTGCAACACTTAATAAAAAAAAACATGTTAGGTTGCAAAAAAAACATATTGCAATCATGTGGCCAATTAAAAATAAGAATTACATTAAACTAGTCACTCCCCACATATACCAAGAGTTACATTGAAGTATTCTGTATCCTTTACTTTAAGTTGGTGGTTGGTGCTGCCAGAGAGACAAATGTAAAGCTTGAAACAACAGTTAAAGAGAGGAGGTGAGGTCAACCACCAGCACAGAATCATCTTCTGCCCACAAACCCAAGGTCAAACCTAACAAGGTCATAGTGCAAGTGTTGCAAATTCAAGTATGGACAGGGCCAGAAAATAACCGTTGCATTTCTCCAGAGCCAACACGAGCCTTTACACTGCACTTGGGAAGAGTCCATCTTGCTTTTGAACATAAATAACAGCCTGTCAGTATGAGTTAGCCATGTTGCTACTATCGTCCTCACTGACATCCATTGGCACCGCTAAAGGTTACAAAAAACATTGGAACGATCACTAGCTATCCTCCGGTAAACCGATAAGTCAAAACTGACGTTAACCCCCTACCCCTAGTATGCAGGTCTGAGATGATAGGGGGAGAAGACAGCTACATTTCATAAAATAAAAGCTTATTTAAATACGGGTGAGTACTTAATAGACGAGAAGTTACAGGGTCTTGTGATAAGAGGTGCGTTTGGTTTGCTCAGCGACCGTACCTTCCAGTGATACACATCTTTCCTACGGGGCTTCCTGACCCTGTTGTTGGCCCGGCAAGTTGAGGAGACCAACCAGGAAGTGGCCCCAGGGCGGGCCCCTTCACAATAAGAGTCCCGGAGAGAGTGTTAGAGCGACGGCCAAACAGGAAGCAGCCAGGAGTTGGCAAAGAGAGAAGGAGGGATTTGGAACAGCATCACAACAGAGAATGAAGAGGAAAGGGCCACAGGCTATAGAGGCTGGAGAAACTAAAACATAGAGAGCCATTGAGTCATGGGTTCCCCTCACCCGGTACGTTTTGCCAAACGAGAGCGACCGCCGGTAGCACGCCGTTGACTTCGGTCCGCGGGTCAGGTCAGACAGCGTTTTGCGCCTGGGTTAGCTGTTAGCGGTTAGCTGCTAAGCGCTATTGACACAGTGGTGGGAAGGGGTGGGGACCCTCAGGCAGACGAGACACATGTTCACTTGTGTGTGTGTGTGTGTGTATGTATGCGTGTTTGTGTGTGCGTATGTATGCGTGTGTGTGGCGTGTTAGTCTGCAGGTGTTTTTTTGTTGTTGCTGACTTCAGAGTGATTCCGGTGTTAAGGCCATAACCCCCATAAGCCCCTCCCCCCCCCCCTCAGTAGCGGTACATGGTGTAGGTGCTGACCCAGGCGGAGGGGAAGGCCCAGGAGGGGAACCGGCCCAGCAGGGCCTCCAGCTGCTCCGTGTGCTGGTCCGGCCCAAAGAAGAAGTGGGAGGCGATCGCCACGGAGACCACCCCCCCGGGCCCCGACGGGTCCGCCTCCCTGGGGGGCTGGAAGAGAGAGAGAGAGAGGGGGTGAGAGAGGGAAAGGGGGTGTAAAATGGAGGGAGGGAGGGAGAGAGAGAGTGGGTGAGAGAGGGAGAGAGAGAATGGGTGGATGGGTGAGAGAGGGATGGAGCGAGAGAGAAAGAGTGGGTGAGTGAGGGACGGAGAGAGAGAGTGGGTGAGTGAGGGACGGAGAGAGAGAGTGGGTGGGTGAGAGAGTGGGTGAGTGAGGGAGGGAGGGAGGGAGGGAGAGACCGTCAGCAGTTCAAAGTGAGGGACAACAACGTTCTGCTAATGTCAGAGCCAGAGGAGAAGCTCTGCGCTCAGGATCAGGAAGTGACCCGTGAAAGGCATCACAATGTGATTACTGGGCTGAAGATCAAACAAACACATTTTATCACGTCATATACATAAATACATATTTAGGGTTCATTACTGTTTTAATGGGAGTCTATTTTCTCTCAGCTATTAAGGCCAAACTAGTGACTGTGTGTGTGTGTATGTGTGGGAGTGTGTCTATGTGTGTGCGTATATATGTGTGTGGGTACCCGTGTGTGCATGTGTGTGTGCGCGCAGGGCGTGTGTGCAGCATGTGGTGTGTTTGTGTGTGTGTGTGCATGCCTCTATGTACGTGTGTATGTGTACAGGTGTGTGTGTGCCTCTATGTACGTGTGTATGTGTATAGGTGTGTGTGTGTACCTGTATCTCGATCCAGAAGGACCAGGCCGGGGCGTCCAGGCCGTGGGAATAGAAGACAAAGTGCTCCCCGCTCACGTCGAACGGGGGGACCCCGTCCCCCAGGGACCAGGAGGACAGGCGGGCCCCTGGGTGGGGCAGCAGGTACAGGCTCATGTGACTGGGGCCTGCGGGCGGAGGGAGGGGTGGATGTGAAGGCCACACACACCAACACATGTGTTTGTGTGTGTGTGTGTGTGTACGGAGGTCTCCGTGGTCGCTGGTGTGACGTCACCGCTAGGCTAGTCTGCTAGCTAACCTTAGTTAGCATGCTACCAGGGCCCCCCCCATGGAGGAGGAGGAGGGTGATGCTGTCGTGTATGAGGGTGGTGCGCTGACCTGTGACGCTGAAGGTCATCCTGACGGTGCCCCAGGCCGTGGTCTCCTTGGAGACCAGGGTGAAGCCCACCGGGATGCTGGGGGAGACCTCCTGGGCGGGCAGGTACCAGTTCTTCCTGAGAGAGAGAGAGAGAGAGAGAGAGAGAGAGAGAGAGAGAGAGAGAGAGAGAGAGAGAGAGAGAGAGAGAGAGA
>JAOTIX010000105.1:3935349-3945358 GCA_027123715.1 Gaidropsarus macrophthalmus | reverse complement strand
AGCATCCAGTCTCGCACCACCAGACTCAGGGACAGTTTCATCCCACGGGCCATAAGACTACTGAACTCCTGAGCTACCTAGCTCACCTCTATGACACCTGACACTATGACACTTTCATCTGCCACTTCACGTCACTTTATTCCAGTCGACGTCCAGACAAACACGTCTGTTTATATTTCACATTTTATTATTATTATGGATGTATATATTTTGTATAATTTTTATTTGTATCTTATTCTTTTTTTTATATATATTTTTTTATATTGAAGTCTCAGCTTTTACACTTGTATTCTCTTATATTTATATATTTTATCTTATATTGCACTGTTGGGAGGAGCCCAGGAAAGAATTTAATTGCCAGCGACTACTCTGTAATTGTTGTGCATATGACAATAAAACCATCTTGAATCTCCTTTCCGATTTAAGAAAAGGCAAATCCAAGTCCTCTTTACATAAATTGAATAGCTTTAGTAATGATCAACAGACATTCTATCTTCGGTATTGTTGCAGGAGTACAGAATGATCGCTCTCAAACTATTGCTCTTATAAATTAAATGTATATTGCTCATTTTGACAATTCAATGAACCACAATGCTAGACTTGACATTGAAAATAGTCTTTACTACAGAATAAACTTTGAATAATCTCTGTTTGATTCGATCCTGTTGGCCTGTTGGTCTGTAGCAACACAATCAACGTACTTTTGTGAATCAAACTAAGATTATTTGGCAAGAACAGATACAGGCACATGTTTGTAGAAGCAGGTTAAAAGGTAGTAGTTAGTTTGACCTTGGAACAATGAGAAATGAAATATTAGACCTTTTTAATTTGACATGCAAGTCATGTTGTCACTTAGAGCTAAATTTTAGTCAATGGCACGTAGATGTAATCAAATTCACAACATAGTGGTAGAAATTGTATATTTATACTTTTGCATTCTGTACCACCTGACTACACGTTTGTAGTCAGGTGGTTGTTCCAGGTCTTGTCATTCGTTATGTTTAATCACAATTTTACCGTGACAATGAACATTATCTCATTAAAGTCTTCCGTCCTGAGCCCACCAAGGAGCACCGGCTAGTCTCACCAAATGTACACAAAATGTTTTAAAAGTAAAAAAGGGGCTACAGGACAATATTCCTGCCAAGTGACAAATAAATAAAGGTCTAAAAATTCATTTAAAACCCATCTTCACTGAAGATTGATCACGAAACTCAGAGTTCATCTCATTTCAATCAATGATTTGCATTTTTGCAAATGATTTGTTTTGCTCATCGAGACGCTTAGCTTGTTCTACATTCCCGACACTGTCCGGTTTTCGATACTCCCCTCACATGGATCCAATGCTACACTCGCATCACAATATAAAAGTAATTTTGTTGGTGCTATGTCAAACACAATTAAAAAATAAGGTCTAGGTGCTGAGCAACATTTCTCGTCAGATTTCTCTAGTGTCCCAAGGGAAGGCAGTACGCCCCCACGCCTCTCACTACTACAAGACACACGCACACACACACACACACACACGCACACACACACACACTAGTCTCTACTGGGTCTCTTCGATTGGCTGAGGCGGGAGAGGGCTTTTAGACTGCGGCTGGTCTTCAGCCCCTGAGCCCTCAGCAGCACAAACTGTCGATGTGGTGGTTGTTGTTGTTGACATGGTGGCGGTGGACGCTGCGGTGCCGGAGTTCGACGCCTCGGTCCCGCTCTGCTGCAGGAACTTCCGCAGGTCCTTGAGCGCGGGCCGGAGCATCTGCACCAGGGCCAGCAGGGCGGCCTGGGTGCCCTCCAGGGCCTGGGCCTGCCGCTCCTGGGCGTAGGCCTGCGCCTCCTGGGAGCGCCGCATCATCTGCAGCAGCTCGTTCTGGCCCTCCATGTGCTGGGCGATCTGCCGGATGTGCACGTTGGTGACCCGCTGCTCCTGCAGCAGGCGGGCCGAGTTGAGGGCGATGCGGCTCTTCAGCTCCTGGGGCTTGGCCTGGCCCTGGGGCGGCGGGGGGGACGTGGGGGACAGCATCTCCACGGGGGCCTCCACCGCCGTCACCACGGTGGGGACGGGATCGCCCACCGTGGTGGTGCAGTACTCCACCACGCCGGCCTCCTCCAGCGTGTGGTAGGTGGTCTCTGCCAGTGCAGCACAACCAGGTGAGGATCATCACAGTGTGTGATCATGGATTCTTGAGGATTAACATGAGTCATATTGCCTGCACATCACATGGTCCAAACAGTGCTGAATAACGCAGTATGAAATCAAAATAAAAAAAACACAAACTTACCTATCAGTGGTTTTGCTTCATCACAAACTGTTCCTGAACCAACAGAAATAGCTGCAAAGGAAGACCATTATAATAATCAGTGATTATTATGATTATCAGTACCTTGCACTATTAAACTGACACCACCAGACACTATTTATACTTTACCAATGCTCATATTGTACCAATGAAAGAAACTGAATTAAGGAAAGGCGTGTCTGAAAATCCTCAAATGAAAGACATTCTCTAGATAAACGTGTACACTTTTATGAATATACTATCATGTATTATTATTTGTGCATCTCAAACATGGAGTACAAAGTTTGACCACTCACTCTCGGTTAAGGTGACGGTTGAAGTGCTCAGGTGTGTGACAGGTAAGGTTATCTCAGCATCGGAGTCCCCTGCCGGCAGGTTGATGACGGTGGCCTCCCCCAGGAGGTTACAGATCCGCTGCTGCATGGCTGTGAGGATCACAGGGATAGGAGCACACTCGGCCGAGGTGCCCTCAATAGCAGATCTGGCCTGTGCCACTTTCCGCCGAACCTCGGTCTTCATGTCGGACCACTTCTTTTTCACCTCCGCCAACTCTCTCGGACAGGTGGTCACGGCGTTCACCTTCCTGAGGATTTCCACCCATGCGTTATTCTTTGCAATGTGGGTGACTCCAGCGTTGAAATGGTTAACCAGCGTATGCTTTTGTTTCTCTATTTCCTCTACAATAATCTCTACCTCCCGCTCCGAAAAATTCATTTTTCTCTTTTTCGCAAGCGATGCCATAATTTAACAAATTCGTAATTTTCCAAAGATAATTGTGCGTATTGTACGCAAAAATAGTAGGATTTACTCAATTGATGTGCGCAACGTAATGGCTTCCAGAATCGGCTTCTTCTTCCTACTAGCCGTATAGCCTACGTTAACTGTGTTTTTGGCCCCGCCTCGTGATATCCCATTGGTGGAACGGGCGGCACTTGTCCCGTGTTTTCTGCTCTCATTGGCTGTAACAAACGGCCGTCATCGGTACAACAAGCAAACTATGGAAACTCAAGACAACAACCGCCTACTTCCCCCATACTGTTTACTCACTGGATTGTGAAACCTTACTAATGTATAATACGATATCGCCATTAAGATATCTAGTAAAAGAAAGGGCACGAATTGTTGTGCTCAGACTATAGCAGGCTTTATCGTTAGCATATATGTAGCATGTATATAGGTAGCATATATGTAGTCGTTTCTTTGATAATCCTGTGTTTTATTGCAAGTATTCAACTCTGTTCTGCTATTCTACTTATACTGTTTGTAATTGTATTCATATAAAATGTGAATAAAATTGTATGTTTATTGTTTTAATACCAATAAATAGCGTAGGTTCAGAAATGAAGGATTATAAATAGCTTTATCCTTGTATATCCTCCTGTAGCCTCCTCCAGACCGAATCGACCAGTTATCGCGATACACAACGAGATCAGCGACTGCGAAACCGGCGACCGACGTAAACGTGGGTTAGGGAACGGAAAGTCAAAATGAGTAGTGTCGGCTGATGTATCTCTAAAACCGGTACGCGATCTTTGACACTCCCAGTAGTAATACTCGAATTCCACAGCAGCTGTCATTGTGTTGTTTCTCGGTGGGCCTTTAAGGGAGCTTGTACTTTCGACATTGAACGATGGTTAATCCCGTATTTACCGCATTAGAAACCTTAGGGTTACATTACAGGTTGGGCTAGCTAGTTGTCGGCGGTTCGAAAGGAGGGTTGATGCCACGTTTTCATCTGGATATCATTGTGTGAGTACCTACGTTTAGGTACAACCCGAGACAAACGCTTCAACTGAGAAACTAGACGATTCTGAATGACGGACTTTTAGTTCACGGATCGTGGAAGAGGCGTCTGACAACTAAACTCCAGCCCGACCTGCGTGTTCACGGTAACGTTATCACACGTCGAGGCGCTCCTTCTTACCGGCGAGTTCAAATTAAACGATGTAGATACTCAGTTAATCATCGGATACTTTTGGAGTCGATCCCCAGTCGTCGGTTGAATAAAGAAAGTCTTTAATCCCGATGATGCACCAGAAAGGCTCTTTAATTTCCCCATTGTTGAACGGCGTCTTCTGCCAGTGCGATTCCCCCGATGCTCCCCGGAGGCCCGGGCCGGGTGACGTGCATGCCGAGGACCAATGCACCCACCCAGACCACCCGTACCCTGGCCACCAATCTGCCGATGAGACCGAACACTGCCGCTCTCTGCATCCACATCCATGTGAGCTGTGCGGGGGGCCTGAGCAGGACCACAGGTTAAAGGTGCTGTTCCAAATTCTGGATGTCAATGGAGACGGGGGGATATGTGTCAACGATCTGTCCATCGGCCTGAAGAAGCTAGGAGTACATCGCACGGAGCATGAACTCATGGTGAGTGTATCAATATCAGTGAAACCAAATGCAAACCATTCATACACAATGGAGTATATGTGTAGTATTACAAGTCATATTACTTTTAAATGCAGTCAGTGTTTGTGAAAACATTGCTATTAATGTAACCTACTTCCAGAATTTTCTAGTGCAGTTCCTATGGGGAACCCTTGATGGATGGGTGAATTAGCCGTTGCCACAACTTTGTTTGTTTGTTGTATCTTTCGATAGTTTGTTACAGAAGGTAAGGTCTAAGCGTGGAGACGCGCAAATATACATTGTGTGCTCACCATCAACCCACACTTCAAGTGTATCGGAGTGGACTAGGTTTGAGTAGTAAAGTGTGACTGCCATATTAAATATGCTACATGTTGTGTCTACAATAAGAAATAAGTAAATAAGATAAGCTACATTTTCATTATAAATATACTTTCAATTATATAATTTCACTGTCCAGTTACAGCAGATATCCATTGCATAAAATACTCCCAAACATTGAAAGTGCTCACCCTGTTTGGGTCTTGTTTACCTTTTAATATGAAACTCCTTCACTTATTAAAGTCTTAAAGCGGTCAGACCACATCCCGCTCCTGGCTGTGTTTTGACTTACGTCTAGCAAGGTGAGCCTTGCATGCTATTTCACACTGTCGGTACGGGAGCGTCGTGTTTAGGGTGCGATGTGGTAAGGGTCCGGGAGGTGCTTCACAACATTCTGCCTACAGGCAAATGTGCATCCTCCATCTTTGCCCTTCCAGGGGGATCCCCTGCCATGGAGAGGCTTGTTCTGCAGCTAGACGTTACTCACGCTGCCCCAGCGGGGAGGAGCGGAGGAACGTGCACGGCTCGCAGACGCAGGGCTTGCGGACAGATAAATGGCAGGTCTGCAATAATATCACCTCACTTCACATGACATGACTGTTGACCTGTGTTGGCCAGAGGGCCACCACACACGGCGTCCGGGCTCCTGGCGGGCTGGTGTTCAGTAGCATGTTGGAAGGAGCAGATAAAAGCCCACAGCATCCAATGTTGAATCCCAGTAAAGGTTGAGTTTGTGGTGTTGTCGTATTTGTTGTATGGAAATAATATGACTGGGCAATGAGAGATATTCAAATATTGTCGCTCTTCTCGGTTTCCCATCAGAAGATTAGCTTTCTTTTCTTGGTACGTTTGGGAAGGAGTTTCTCGCACTCGTTCTAAAATGTCCGTCCTGCGGTGCCTCTCTTGGCTGGCACGTTATGCTGCTGCTCATGCATTTTAAATAGAGGATGGATGCTCGTGAACCCACTGCCCCTCCAACAGATTGCGTTGCAGGCTGGATCAGCTGACTGCTGAGTCATCCTGCCAGCCTACTCTCTAACAACAATTGACACATTTTTTATAAAAAAAAAAAGAATGGAACAATATCATAAACTGGTAGAGGTCATTTGCTAAAGGCAAAGAGCATTAGCTAAAATGGGAATGCCCGATGGATCCTCAATACTGTGTGCCATCTTGAAGGATGATGATGGAGGGTAGAGGAGGAGAGGGGTGGAGGGAGATGGAGAGGGAGAAGGAAGAGGAGGAGTGAGGCAAACGTAATTCAGCAGATTGGATACCATGGAACGGGAGTGATGGAAGGGAATCCCTGTGCCCCCCGACACACACGCACACACACACACACACACTCTGACGGGTAAATGTATCACAGCTACCTTGGCTCCTATTGGCTGGGGGTGGTTGAATCGGGGATCTACAGCCTGACCTGCCAGTACGGGTGGCTGTGATTGGGCGGGGCGAAGCTGCAGTGAGGATGCAGTTTTCTCCCTTCTCTTTCCTGCTGCATTACTCCGGCTGATGGTACCCATGTGCTAGACACTTCCTGCTCTCTGACTCCCCAAGACACGTTTGATACTCATGTCTCACTCAAGGATTATTATGGAGAAGTCTTCTAGGTTTACATTTCCATAACTTTAAATAAAAGACCCTCTGGAAGACTTGCCTGCTCAGACTGTCAGGGACATCTGTGGTCCCACTTCAGTTTGAATCAGAGAGGACCAGTGAGGCAGAGGAGCAGACCATCTCTCCTCTGAGACTTATGTTCACGAAGAAGTGGGGTCCATTCTGCCTTCTCTCGCTGGGTGGTTTTCAGCTGACCTTTTGACTTCATAACTGCAGGCCAGATATTGCTCAGACTCGTGTGAGCGTTTGTCTGGAGATGCTGCAGGGCATGATGGACCTCCTGTGGCAGAGAATCCTTGGTAGGACACAATGTCATCCGGTTGGGAGTGAGCTGCCTGGAGATGGAGATGGAGAGGCTGAGGCCACTGTAGAACACAGACAGGACACCCTTGGTCTCCAAGGAAAGACCACGGACTCTTCTAGTAGTGAGAAGGTTCCTCCACAGAAGGCCACTGTGTTTATTATGGTGACCGCTCCTCAGGATTTCCATCAGGTAGGAATATATAGATTAACCAAACTTAACGTTTGTCTGATATTATGGCCATGTTACCATAATGAGGCCAGATGTAATGGCCATTTTATACGTTCTTCTGAACCCTGTAAATCAGGAAATGGCTTTTCATTCAGTCAGGTTTCTGCTGCTATAAATGCATTTTGTTTAAACGTGCCAATATCTTAATTTACAGGCACTTTTGCCGTATTAATAAAAATGGAGGAATGCAAGGATGTCCCTTAAGGACAGGAAGTGCAGTGTAGCCGTCAAAAGTTCTCAGTAAGTTTGTGAGCTTGGTTAATCTCTTCATAAAGTCACACTCATGCTGCTGGAGTAAGATGAAGTCATTATTGTGCTCAGTCCATCTGGTTAAACATTGGTCAGAATCGGTCCTTGCTGCAGTGTGGGGTGGGGAATCACGTGGTTTCTCCAGACATTCTGTGAGCCTGTGAACTGTTCACTCTTCACTCACACACACCCTGTGCATTTCATTTAGCGCCTGAAGTGATTCATCTGTGACCTCCAGGCTCTGGTGTTCAAGGTCTGAAGATAAATCAACAAGTGACCGACCTACCTTAAAAGCCGTTGCACTTTTGTATTTGCCTTTTGGAATCAGTTTTGCCTGCCTGTACTGGCAGAGCGTGGCAGTCCAGCATCAGTCGGTCTCATGTATGCTACCGGGCCATAGACCCGGACGGTAGCATAAGCCAACAACACACAGGTCGAGCCTTCCACCCCTTGGCTTCATGTGTTCCCCCACGCGTCTTAAGACTTTCATGTATCAATCGGAATTTCCCTAAAAGGGCATCATTAACTAATTATTATCTTTACAAACAAGCTTAAGACGAGATAAACCTGATTGCCCATAATAGATTAGCTTTGGATCCAAAGGCCCTGCCAGTAAGCACATACAGTACATTTGAACTAAGAACGATTAACCAGTAACCAGACATGTGATTATTGACCAGATCTGGGCTGCACCCAAAACATGCCGTTATCTGGGATCTCAAAGCAGGAAGTGCTGGTGGATCACGAGGCAGTGCTGCTGTTAATGGTCACTTGTTGCTCCATGTTAGTCTAGTTATGTTAACGTCTGAGGATAATAAAAATAATAATAATAGATCCGTTTTTTATAGCGCTTTCTAGGTGCACAAAACCGCTTGACAATATAGGGGGGGGGTCCAGAGGATAGGGGGGGATGGCTCTGTCCCCCAGTCCCCCAGGCTCTGTGCGGTACTTGGTCCTGGTGATGGGGTGAGAAGGTTGGCATCAGCAGAGCGTAGGCGGCGTGAGGGTGTGTTGCGATGGAGGAGATCAGTGAGGTATGGGCAAGGTGCAAGGTTGTTGAGGGCTTTGAAGGTGGTGAGGAGGATCTTCAAATTGATGCGTCGTTTTATGGAAAGCCAGTGGAGTTGACTGAGGATGGGAGTGATGTGGTCTCTGGAGGGGGAGTGAGTAAGCAGTCGGGCAGCTGAGTTCTGAACATATTGCAGTTTTTGAAGAGCAGTGGAAGATGCTATTGCAGTAGTCGAGTCTGGGAGTGATGAAGGCGTGGATAAATGTGTCAGCGGCTGAGAGGGAGAGAGGGAGACGAAGGCGTGCAATGTTGTGGAGGTGGAAAAATGACGTTTTGGTGGCCTGGTTGATATGTGACTTGAGGGGTCCATGATGAGGCAGAGGTTTCTGACCAGGGGGAGGGAGTGACTGAGTGACCATCGATGTCAAGTGAGAAGCTCCAGGAGGTGGGGAGGGTGGACTTTGGGCCAAAGATGATCATTTCAGTTTTATTGCTGTCCAGTTTGAGGAAGTTATGGTTCATCCAGCTTTTGATGTCAGTGAGGGTTGAGAAAATGGCAGCAGTAGTGATGGTGATGGCTGTGGTGGTGACTTCGTCTATGACATGTTAGCTGGGTTTTATTTGTGTTCTCTGGTCAGGATGCGACCTGGGGGAACATGTATGGGTGTCAAACGCCATTTCCTCTCTAGTTTAAATTTACCCCAGTTTGATAATTGCTTCTTTTCTGTTTTTCAGAAAATAGTGAAGGCAGGAGATAAGGACATGGACGGACAGTTGGACTTTGGGGAGTTTGTGCACTATCTCAGGGACCACGAGAAGAAGCTCCGCTTGGTGTTCAAGAGCCTGGACAAGAAGAACGATGGTAACCAAACCCACTGCATCTTTCATTAGTTAACAGTTTTGCTGACCCTAAACAAAGATTCCTCTCTAGCTGTTTACTCTTCCTGTATGTTTTTATCGGTCACAGGTCGCATCGACTCACAGGAGATCATGCAGTCTCTTCGTGACCTTGGAGTGAACATCTCAGAGCAGCAGGCCGAGAAGATTCTCAAAAGGTGAGCCCCCCCCCCCCCCTTAACTAACAACGCTCACTGTAAATTAACCAACCAGTGTCTTAATCCAGGGGGTCACAGCTGAAGTCGGTAGATCTGTTAAGCCCGGGCAACACTGCACACACCAGGGGGTTAGAGGCTGTTTACAGACTGTTTCTCCAGGAGGACAGTGGTGACACCTGTGTATTTTACAGATGGTTTAGTGGACGGTGCGGGTTACCAGACTGTCAGAGTGCATGTCATCATGTCTGTTTGTTTCTGTGGCGTTCCTGACTTCCTGTGGTCCTCCTACATTCACCCCTACCTGTTTCTTCTGTTCTTCGTCTGTTCTTCTTTTCTGCTTTCCTCCCCTCTCTCTCTCTCTCTCTCCTTGTGGCCGGTGTCAGAATAAGGAAGGGTCATGTCTGTGCTCCTATCATGTAGTAAGTAGCGGTCTCTAGTCTGCCTGCTGCCTCCGCCTCCCAGCACCCTCCATCCATTTATCTGCCCTCAAATACAAATTGATTGCGATTTTCTTTTACAATTCAACAAGACTTGATCTGTAAAGGGTTGATGA
>JAOTIX010000105.1:3676941-3687547 GCA_027123715.1 Gaidropsarus macrophthalmus | reverse complement strand
CAAACACTTTTACATCTGTTCAATATTGTTAGAGTCCTACTATCAAAGCACCATCGTTAACACTGGCACACACAATGAATACTCTTGGTAAGAATCAGTGAGACCAAGACACACCAGCGAGTTTTCCTGCTAACATGTTTTACTGAGGCCAGACTATTTTGGTCCCCTGACTGATCCTGTAACAACACAAACAGGTCGTGTTGACATAGCTGTATCTACATGTCAGTGCTGGGCCCCCCACTGACACCCACTGCCCCTCCTATCCCAGCCATCACAAGGTGCCCCCCCCCCCTCGGTCTGACAAGACCCCAAATATGTTCTCTGCATCCTCAGTCGGACCGCTAACCGTCACATCCAATCATAAGCGGACCAGGACACGGGTGGGTACTCACGGTGCGGACGTGGCCGCAGATCATCAGGCCCACGTTCTTGGTGAAGCTGTGCACCAGGTTCAGCAGGGCGGGGCGGGAGTTGGGGTAGCCGGTCATCACCAGACACTGGGGCCTGGTGGGAGACAGACAGACAGGTGTTCTACAACATGTCGCCAAAACTAGCCAGTTTACCAAAAGAGCACTTCTCCAGTTGTAATGCACACGTCTTTTCACAATCACATCCGCAGTCTCCGTGGCCTTGAAAGTGATCTTACTGATCCCTCGATGGGAGATATATATAAATATATATATATTACACACTATCTTCTGAAGGCAGCAAGTAGCCCACATCAAAGCAAATATGTTAAGCACCGCAGGACTTAATGGGGGGGGGTAAAATACGAGTCGTTTTCATCACGTCAGGCGGCTAATCCCTTTGTTGGGTTTATCGCTATGGGAACCGCTCTTCAGATTCACTGCTTATCCCAAACACCGCACCACCGGGGCACATGTGTGCAGCAGGACCCACGTTCAGCCAGACTACTATACCATACATAACATGTCAATATGTACAGTCTCACAGTCTCCAGAGCAATACAGCACAAACGTTGTTTTTGTATGTAGGTGAAAACATTTTTCTTCTGAAAAAGACAGATCTCTCAACACAGACAATGTGAAAAACTGTCACAGTCTCTGCCTAGTAACACAGTTCAGAGTTGTTCCTCATAGGTCACATTTTTTCCTCAGAGCAACAACCAGTTAGTCTGCATTCTGCTCATGGTCTCGTGCGTACAGCCAGCCCCTACTTCAGCAGACCACAACCCGCTGTGTGTCTTGCTCCACAACAACTCCAGGATTTGAACAACAACCCTGCTCTCTGAACAGAAGGCTGTTCTCCAACTGTAGATCTGTAGATCTGATTTGAACGTTGTGCCTCACGGAGCTCCTTGGACCCTCCCTGGAGACCCCCTGCAGGGCGGCTAAGTGTGTTTTATGGGGCTGTAACATCTAGCACTTAGATCTGTTGAACCTACAGTCCTACCATCACCCCCACAATAACAACTTGTTTCCGTGCAATCATAATGTGCGTGTATGTGTGCGTGCATGACTGTGTGTGTATGAGTGAGTATATGCATGTGTGTGTATGTCTGTGTGTGTATACACTGTATATGTGTGTGTGTGTGTATAGGTGTGTGTATGTATATATGTGTTTGAGTATATATTAGTGTGTGTGTGTGTATATATATATATATATGTGTTTGAGTATATATATGAGTGTGTGTGTGTGTGTGTGTTCAGTACCTGAAGTTCTTGATGTGGTCCTCCACCCCGCTGAGGTGCAGAGTGTGTGTCAGGGCCTGGTGGTAGGTCAGGGCCTGCGTGGACGAGCCCCAGTTCACATCTGGAGACAGAGGGACACGTGCTGGGGTCAGGGAGGTGTGTGTGTAGCTGCATGTCACACTGAGCGCGTGCAGAGCGGTGTACGCTGGCGAGTGTGCTGAGGTCCTGTGAGATCACGAGGGACGCTAGTGTGGACCTTTACACAAGTTGGTCAAGTTTGACCAAAAAGGGTTCAACTGTTATCCCATAAAAAACAAACAGTTAACAGCTTTTTTTACCATGTTGTTGTTGTACCATGTTGCAACCAAGACAAATAAAAAAAAGCAGAAAAAAAAACATTTCTTGAAAATGAACATTTGCAGAAAGAACGTTTGTGCACATATCGATAATCCAGATAAAAACAGGTGTTGCTGGCCGGTGCACCCACCGGGCTTCTTGTAGCTGACGTAGATGTACAGCGCCATGACGATGGCGTTGGTGAGCAGCGCCGCCATCCAGTTGATGACGAACATGACGCCGCAGCACAGGATGGCGCCCGCCAGAGACACCCACATGTTGTAGTACTTGAAGCTCGGACGCCAGCCTGCGAGGCGCGAGACGGAGGTGAGACGCAGAGCGGGGGGGTGGGGGGAGTGGGGGGTGAAGCTCTGCGTCTAACACATCAACTGTGACACATACTGGATTAACAAGACCCTAAGTTAACCAATGTGTCGGTGCTCTTATGTTAACTACACAAAGGTAACGTAAACGTGGTCCTTACCGATAAAGCTTCAATAAACTGAATGTCCGTTCTCCTCCGAATGCAACGCTTTGGTCATGAATGCCTTTGTAAGTCATATTACTGAGTAGTGAGGGCTCTACATTAGCACATGTTGCTTATTAAGAACAGCGCATGGATTTGAGTTTGGATTAAGAACATGGAAAGCTAGCAGCCAGTTAGAGGAAGAGGAGAGGAAGACGAGTCTGAGCAGCTAGTGGGGGCCAGACTCCATACTGGACTCCAGTGAAGACGAGTGGGATTTTAGTGATGATAAGACGGTTGGCTTGGACCATGTGTGGTTATACGATGAGACTAGAGAAACGCAGGACGTTAAAGGGTACATCGACCGTCAAAACTCTTATCCAATGGGACCCATAAGAGACCCCCGGATAAAAATATGCATATACTTCTACGAGACTCCTGAGACTCCAGGAAGTCCTGGCCTCCTGGGTGGTTTGCTTGTGCGGTGATTAAGTGAAGTCGTGTACCATTTAAGTCCATGCCATTAGGGGGACTGGTTTGGGGACAGTTCAGGGTTGGCTGGGAGAATCTGTACCTGGTGTTCTTCTAGAGCTTTGGTTTTAAGAGGAAGAGAAACAATACGTTTGCTTGAAGGTTGGAAATAGCTCGAGCAAATCAGAGCACTACAATCTTTCACACGCTAGTGTAAACATTCAACACGTTTCCTAGTCCAACATGTGTCAATGCATCCTGGATTTCATGTATGAGACAGGGCAGTACATAAACTCTGTACCCTGACTCTCAAACAAGTCATGAAGATAAACTTTTCATGTCCGCCTCTCAATAAAGGTTGTGGTTGCTGTTGTCGTTGTGGTGGTGTACGGGGGGTCTGCACGTTACCTGGTGAGTTGGCGAGGGAGGCGTGGAACACGGAGAAGTTGATGAGGGCGTAGGACGCCAGGAAGAAGTTGGAGATGATGGGGGCGATGACGTTTAGCTCGGCTGAAAGATTCAAAGAAGACCAACGTTACGTCACAGGGCGGGTTTAGGGTAATGACACATGCACCCACAAGTACGACGTTGTTCAATTGTTTGTAAAAAAAAATAACACACTATACACAATAACACACATTACGTGACGCAAACGTAACAATGATAAAGTAAATCCCAACTCCTATCCGTAACTATGTCAGGTGACAAATCTGCTGATATCTCTGTGGTCGTCTAGTCTTGTCTGAAGGGACACTAGCGGTCCACAGCCGGTAGACTGCGGGCGTCACTGAGCTTCATGACTGAAGGCCTGGACCCGGTCAGGCATTCTGAATCCTAACAGGACATACCGATGAGGATGAAGCCCAGGGCGATGCAGAAGGTGAGGATGTAGCCACGGAGGGGCTCGTTGTTCTTGCCGTAGCCCTTTGCAAACATGCTCAGACCCGGGTAGATGTTGTCTTTACACAGAGCCTGTGGAAATCAATCACGTCCACGTTTGTTTAAAAAAGGAAAGACACACCGATGGTCCACTGTACAGATCCAGACACCCTTTGAAGATGAAGGGGGGGGGGGGAGAGACGTTGACCTGACCTGGAAGACCTTGGGGGCGCTGACGAGAGAGGCCAGCGCCGAGGACAGCGTGGCGGAGAAGATGCCAGCCGTGATGACGGGACCGAAGCCAGAGACGATGCTCATGACCTGAGGACAGAGAGGAACGTTGGTGCATACCTCACAAGCCAGACTTCACATGGAGACCACCTCAAATCTGTCCAACGGTTCGTCTTCACTACCAGTTCATTTTGACCAATCGTTTTCCTCGGGGGGGGCTTCAACAATAACTACTTGAATATATCATTATACACTCTGCACTTGACTGCTTTTTTGCACTTCTGGTGAGTTACAATTACATGTTGTTGTATCTGTGCTCAATGACAATAAAGTTGAATCTCATCTTATCTCATCAATTGGCCATAACTCCCTAACCTGTTCCCTAATCCATCTCGCCAGGCTTTGTGGTATGTGTTGGTGTCCCAATCCCCCAGTAGTTTGGACCAATCAGGGTGCTAAGAGGAACTACGTGATCCATGCAGTAGATCAGTACATCCAAACCTCTGCCAAGTATCTTTGGCTGCCCCTATCCAAACAGTCTGAGAGAGGACTCCCAGATGGCTGTTTGAACAGCGTCACGGTAATCCCTCCCCTACCTGGAAGTCGTTCTGGAGTCCGTACTGACAGGGTGTCTTGGGGTTCCTGCAGGCGGAGAAGTCGTAGCCGAACTTGCAGGCGGCGTCGGTGCAGTTGGCCCTGAACTGCTCGCTGAGCGTGTCGTTCAGGGAGCCGGAGGCGTCCCTCAGGATGCAGGCCCCTGTCGGACGAACCCCATCCTGTTACTCACAAATATCTACGGGCCTCATGGCTAAAACTACTTTTATAAGTCAGGTGAAATGTAGTTGCCCAAAGACCTGACAAAGGGCAAAAGAAAACTCTGAAAGACACAAAAGAGTGTTTTGTTTGGCATGTAGTCTGTAGTCTGTGGCGACTCCGTTTGTTTTGCAAGCAGCAGTAATTGTAAAGTGATTAGCGCACCAAAACAAGCATTTTAGTTGCTGCTGACCAAAACATCATATTGTAACATCTTTGTATGCACTAATATTAATATTACTAATATTATTATTACTCTTTACTGTACTGTCAATTGTGTAGTTTTATGTTTTGTCTATGCACTAGAGGGAGATGCGTTTAACCTCATTGTACTTGTATAGTGACAAATAAAGACATTCTATTCTTCTATTTGTGTTATCAGAAAAAAGTTTTAAAGAAAGGAAGAAAGTGTGGGTGAAGGGCCTTCGTATATATTTTTTAAAGGCCACAAAATTGCCATCAGAAAACAAGCCAACTGTCTTTGTTTACAACAACGACGGCTGGCAGACACAGAACATGTGATCGTTGTTTGTTGTGAACATTCTGTTTGGTAAACAGTTCTTTGTTCGGTGTCTGTAGGGACCACAACATGCTCTCCGTATGCATGGCCTGATCTGAGGGAACCGGACACGCCAGATCCATGTTGGCGATATATGTTCATTCAAACTCTAACAGGTAACAAAAAACATGCGCAAAGTGCTAGCTTCAGGCGTAGGCAGAGTCAACTCAAACAACCCTTTATGTAGGTCAGGTAGCAAGGCCTCTGAACCAAGACCGTATTCTTTACGTCCTAACTGTTGCTTTTGCACTGCAGCCTCATCCTGAACTGGCATTAATTGGCATTAATCATGTGACTGTTATTTGTGTCATGCGATAGTTTGAAAAATGGAAATACGTGAACCAAAGCCTCCAGTGTTAGTGGTCTGGAGCGCCCGATACCCTGACCTAGTACATCGCTCACAGTGGGTCGTAATGCATTCACCCTGCGGCGTCACCCCCAGGATAAAACCCCCATGCTGTACCTGTGGAGACCGCCACTCCCAGGTAGACGATGCCCGTCACCAGGATAGCCAACAGAGTTCCTCTGGGGATCGCCAACTGGGGGTCCTGAGAGCGAGGCGTAACAATCCATTAACCCCTTATTGTCTTGAGGCGCAAACATTTAAAAAAAAGTATTAGAAGTCAACGGTGAGATGTGACGTAATCGTGACTGACGGAGAGATCTCCCGAGATGTTGGCACCGGCCAGAATCCCAGTGGCTGCTGGGAAGAAAATGGAGAACACGGAGAAGAATGTCTGGCCTCGAAAGTTTGGACCCATGTTCTCCATCATGATGTCCACTGAGGAGGAGGAGGAGGAGAACACATGAAGAGGACGCCAGCAGTGGAGGGAGAAAGCAACACATGAGCCGGTGAAACTAGTTGACATGTTGAAGAGGTTCCTCCACCAGATCAACGCTAGACACCTTAAGGTTGCATAGACGTGGCTTCAGGTGGATGAACATGAACTCACTGTCATAGCCCAGGAAACCAAAGGGTTCCTTGGCCGTCACTTTGATGAAGCTCCCGATGAAGTAGTTGACGATGGCGGTGACCAGGACGAAGAGCAGGAAGATCTGGGCCTGGAGAGGACACCATCAACAGTTCTACGGTCACCAATAATCCTGAGGTTCCACCTTAATACTCAGAGCCGGCAGGTAGACCAATCACAGGACGTTAGGGGCGGGGTCCCAACCTTGGCTTCCCACTCCATGCCTGCCACCGATATTCCCAGGAGCAGGATGACGGTGATGGTCCCGATGATTCGGATATCGTTGATTTGATCGGTCATGAGGGCGTCCACTCCCTTTGGGGAGATGAGCGTTGTGTTAAAAACATCCCCATCGTGCCGTAATACAGTCTGACCACAAGATGAGACGTGATGCTCTGTTCAATGGACCGTCAATAAAGACCTTATTGTTCGTACGGTAACTCAATGATGTGACTCACGGTGACCTCCATACTTACCGCGAGCAGCTCTACGACGGTCTCGGCAAAGCCCACCACGTACATTGCCACGGCGACCGCGTTGGCGAACGCAAAGATCAGACCGATGGAACCTCCAAACTCCGGACCCAAACTTCTTGATATCAAATAATATGCACCGCCTGCAGACCAAAACAAACAGATTAACCAGGGGAGGCTTCAGCAGCGAGCGTCACGCTGAGCAGATAAGCCCATTACACACACATACACACCAAGTGGGCATGACATGATATCTGATGCGCACACACACGCACACGCACACGCACACGCGCACACACACACACACACACACACACACACACACACACACACCAAGACAAATAGCTTTAGAGTGGTCTTGTGTGTAATCCACATCCCCATGCACGCAGCTGGGTGGCCTCATCAATCACTGGTAGGCCACTCGCACGGATGGACTGACATGGGTGTCAGAGTCTGTAGCTTTACCGTCACGGCTATAAGGTGACCTTAGCATGATAGCTTCAGGTCCTGAGTGCATGTTTAAAGTGGTGTGGGGGGGGGGGGAATACCATTAAATAGAGCTGCTGCACCCTGTGGCAGCGAGCACGCACTGGGAACAAATCAATCAGCCACAGAGAGCTGTCCCACATGGAGCCCCACACAATCGATCCCAGGCCTCCAGATCCCAGCCACACTGGGTGGCAGCGCTCCGAAACATGCCATTGAATTTCCCCACGCGCCAGGGTGACTGGAACGGACCGTGGAGCTGACATCTGACCCGAGGAAAAGGTATGTGGGAGTTCTGGGGGGGGGGGGAAGTCCAGCAGGTGTTCCCACTCATAATACAGTCCCAGTTTGGATAAGGGGGGAACAGTATACATTGATCGCAGACCCATGCTGGGAGAGAAAACACATCTGGGATTCCTATTTTCACAACTCGGCACCGGAAACTGGCCAAATATTATCAGAGAGCCGTGCAGCCTGGCAGGGGTCAGGGCCACGGCGGGGTAGTGGGGGTACTACACCCACATTAAATATTCATGACAACTAATACCCCGTTCTTGGCTGAAGGCAGACACATCCTTTCTTGACAGCCAGAACCTTCATCTGACATTCAATTGTGATTCCTCAAACAAACGCGGGGCCAACACCGTAGAGATGTCTGAAAGCACCACACTCTGACAGATGGAGACTTTTATCCAAAACAGTATTTGTTTGTACACTTTTTCAAGTGTTATTAGGGGGCGGTGGACAGAAGATAATCTATGAAGGGCGTAGAGGAGCTATTTGAAGTATGAGCTTAGTTTTGGCAATTTGTTATGTCCAAACATTTGAAAAATTGTTGAAATTGTTGAAATGAAGTCAACGACGTTCATACACTTCATTAGAGTAGTCTCGGGTACGTTTATCTTCTTTTTACTTTAACTTTTGTATCGTGTTTATAAGTGTATTTAATCCCTTCAGGCAAGCAGACGGCCCCCTTAAGTAACCCCTTAAACAAAGATGGGCTACTCCTGAACCCCAGGAAGGCCTACCTCCGCGTACAAAACCGTTGGTGGCGATGGCGGAGGTGGACAGGCCGGTGATGGTGGTCACAACAGTGGCCATCAGGACGATGAGACAGGACAGCGCTGCGAGGAAAACACAGAACAGACATCGTTAAGAAGGAGCCCTTCACCTGCCGATGCTGGGAAATCTACCGGCCAAACAATCACTTTGATACGTGACCCTGGATAAGTTCACCTGCCAAAGGGTCAATTCTACCTACCACTGGCCAGTGGCAGGTGTTGACTTTGGAACCTGCTCACCAGTCCTTCAAAGTGTGCCTTGGAAAAGTCAACATTGTTGCGAGCGTGTTAAATGACCAGGGTGTGCGTGTGCTGGAACACCACGTGCATCATCTCTTAGCAACATGTCGCACTCCGGTGGTAGAACCACTACAGGGTGAAAGCTACACTGGTGTGGCTTCACAGAGCTCTGTGGCGGTGGGCCAGATAAGCAGACGGCTTCATTGACGTGTGCCTACCTATTCCGGACTGGCCCACGATCCACGACATGCGGATGAAGAGCATCACACCCCAGATGTTCAACATGCAGCGGACCTGCACAAAACAAGAAGGAAACAGATGGGTTGACGTTATCACCCTGACACGTGTTGTTCATGACACAAAACATCAGCACTCACCTCGGAGGACCTGATCACTATATTCTCCCATGTAAACAATTAAACAAACACTAGAGCCTCAGAATAACGGGTATCGTTCTGGACCCGTGCGGTGCAGGGGAGCACGTTCAGTGTCCCAGTGATCGGGTGTGTGGTCGTATCAGGACTGTAAAGGCTGAGCAGGCCACAGCATTACCTGCCCAGCGCACCCCCGCTGTACAGGGGGAGGCCGAGGGCTGTGCAATTTATCGAATTTCGATTATTGGGTCAAACAATCTCCAAACATTTTTCGTTGTACTGTTACTGTTAAGGTTCTTAATGGATCAGCAAGCTAACTACCGTTCCAGAGCTGACATGAACCTACAGTGATCTGTGTGTCCTGAACACATTTGGGTCACAAAATAAACATCAAAATAAACAATTAAAAGTGGTCAAGAAACCTTTATTTACATTAAAATAGCTATAGCTAGGGAATATTTGTGTATTCCTGCCACAAGTTGCATCATACATCATATTTTCTGAAAAATAATTGTTTGAATAATCGTGATTTCAATCTTGACCAAAATAATCGGGATTATGATTTTTTCCATAATCGAGCAGCCCTAGAGAGGCCCAACCCTCTCTGGATGCTTATGTGAATAACGTTCTTTATTGAAATTGCAATTCACTATTCTAGTCCGACCCTGGTAAAACCTTTTTTATGAGGTTTATGTTGAGAGGAAGCAAGGACTTTATCTGTCCAAACAGAACGGTGTGTGATGAGACACAGACCTCTTCAAATGTCCCCTAACCCTCCCACTCACAACACGTTCACAACGTAGTTGTGAGCCAGTTCATTTCTTATCGGCATTATAACATCAACCCGATTGGTAATTCACACTAATAAGCGACATTCCTTCATCTCATTGGACCCCCCCTGTGCCTGACGACCCTTCACACTCCTCAGCTCTACGGGGTAAACCTGGAGCACTGCTCCTGAGGTGAGGTATCAGGTCCTCTACTCTGGAGCTATTCCAGAACCCAGGGCAGGACCTCAGCTGATCCTGGTTCAGCTTTGCACCGGCTACGACAACCGGGTGATGAAGTAACAGGCGCTGCTCGCAGAACACTGGTACATTCTGCGACCAGCCGGTGAATCTGTCACTATTACTACGGGTGGCACATTCTTCCACAGCGCCGTGACTCCCTCCGTCCATATGCCAGGTTGTGTCATGGCCTCGCTATTCCGATTCACACAAACGGAGAGCGAACGCCGGAACGCTCTGGGACCGTCGTCAGCACAGGCAAGATGGGGAATGACCCCGCTTGATAAGCGGTGACTGAATTAAATCTATAGCTGACTGGTATGTTAAGCCTTACCTTTATCAACATCTGTCCTCTAGGTATTACAGTACATCAGAAAGTATACATTTTTGTTGGCGATACTTTGCCATATTGGAGTATTATATCAATGTATAATCTACCCAAGTTCAATAAAAACTGTTCAACATGTCTCGCAAGAGGTCCGCTGTGACCGTTAAAAACACAACAATGTTTCATTTACATTTACATTTAGGGCATTTCGCAGACGCTTTTATCCAAAGCGACTTACAATAAGTACATTTGTCGTAAC
>JAOTIX010000105.1:3502827-3512999 GCA_027123715.1 Gaidropsarus macrophthalmus | reverse complement strand
ACATGGAAAGCATGTCCTGAATGGTAGGGGCCTTATGACAACAAAGATGATGGAGGTGTGTTTGGAAAGTCACATCATAGATCTCAGCTGTTGGGTAGCATTATTATTTCATTCATGGACAAGAAACACTTTACATGTTAGCACTTAGCGCTGTAGTAATGCTTAAATACTCTTAATACACAAACACACAACATTTCTTGTCAATGAATATCCTCTTTTTTACATAATACAACAAACGTATACTAAGCTATTTAAGGAATTACCAACTCTATGTGTGGTTGCCGTTCCCACGTAGATGCTGCTGAGGAGGTGGACATAAATGTTGTCTTTCAAGCAGCTGCGAACGGGGACGTCAACACGCTAACCACCATAATACGAGAAGACCCGTCTATCCTGGAATGCTGCGATGGTGAAGGTAGAGCATTGTTTTGATGAACAAGCTTCCACTGTGTTTCAGAGGTTGGGTATGGCTCTAAGGATGACACTCATAACACCACGTGGACGTTGCTCCCTCAGGATCTACGCCCCTCATGCATGCAGTGTCTGGCAGGCAGGTGGACACTGTGAAACTTCTGCTGAAGATGGGAGCTTCCATCAACACTCAGGATGCATGTGGCAGAACCTCGCTCTCCCTTGCAACGTACCTTGTGAGGGAATCCTCCATGTCTCCTGCCTTCAAAGGACATCTGGGAGAGCTCAATAAAAAAAAGGCTTTTCACAATAAAACTCCATAGACAAACAGAGCGTTTACAAAGTGACTATAGTACTCAGTTCATCTCTGAGTGTTATGTTTCTATAATGGTGTTCCTCATATGGCTGCCTACTGATGAACATATCTGTGCACCTGTTGTTGGTCTGTGGTTCTCAGGGCTGGCTGGAGGGCTGTGTTTGCCTGTTGAGGAACGGAGCTAAGCAGAACATCTCGGACAAGAACGGACGCCTCCCGCTCCACGCCGCCACCGCGGAAAATGATGTCAAGTCAGTCACCTCTGATACACACACTCACTCGGTGTCATGTAAATAAGCACATCTTCACATGATCCACAAACTCTAAAGGAGCTACTGGCTGCATCTTGTTAGAAATGACATGTTTGCATTATTTTTGTGTTCTTAAAAGTGCTGTAAGTAGGAATTGAGCACTATAATGCGGATAAAATTGGTCGGAATTTGCATAATCACCCGTCACTATTCATGAGTAAAATGTTGTGTGAGAATATCTGGATCTGAGCTCGGTCCTTTCTGACGAATCAGCGCATCTCTTCCCTGATTGGTCGGTGGATTCAATTTGCCTGTCAATTTCATCTGCAACATTTGACCTTTCAGTCATGCCCACTCGGGTAAGGCTTACACACCTCTTGTCATTTTGATTTCTTAGATTGATGGCAGTCCTGCTGCAGCAATCCATGGCCTCTGAAATAAACCATCAGGACAACGAGGTAGGTCTCAATATAATACTGAATTAACTCGAAACTATGTCTTAGTTTACAGACACAAACAAATGTATGATCATTCTGAACTATGAACAACAGTGAAACAGCTCTATAGTTGTGGACATATAGTGTTTTACTGACCCCAAAAACCGGCCTAGTCTCACTCATGCGGATTTGGTCTTGCAGGGTATGACCGCGCTACACTGGGCGTCCTTCCATAACCGCCCTGCGCATGTGCAGGCGCTGCTGCAGAAAGGGGCGGACCCAACCCTGGTGGACAAAGACTTTAAGACCGCTCTTCATTGGGCAGTACAGGTACAACTCTGATGCTATTTGCTCATTTCCCCCTCAGAGTGCCACTACAATTGGTGTTATGCCCAAATAAGGTATTCAGTCAAGTCAGCAATGATATTGCAATGGCTATTAGCTTGTCGTTTTTTAATTATAGTTGTATAGTTAACCTATAGCCTACTTCTTCATGGTTACTTAATAAATTGGTACTGTAAAGTAGAATTTTCCAAATGTTTCTTTAGGCCATACAGTATAATAACTGTTGATGACCATTTTTATTTTGTTTTGTTTAAAGGATTTATCTAGCATTGCCTTTTTACATTTGATTAGGTTCCTGTATACATCTTGTTGCCTACCTTTACCAAAACCATGTTATTGCATTTTTTTCAGACAGTAGCTTATTGTTAACTGTCTCTATATGAAATGCGTCGCCATAGTCTTATTTAAAGTCGAGCATTTCTGTCTGAATACAAAGGGAAATTCAACGCGTTCAACGCTCAGCTTTGTACCAGTACCACTAGATGGCGCACGTCTGCTTCCCTATAACAGGCAGGGTACGATGAACATGGACCGCTGGAATGAGTGCGTGTTTGTGTCTTTCCGCAGAGTGGCAGCAGGTACATGTGTTCTCTGATCCTGGCTCATCCTCTTGGTTCTTCAGTCATCAACTATGACGATGAAAACGGAAAGACGTGCGTGCACATCGCAGCGGCGGCGGGCTACAGTGATGTCATTGTGGAGTTGGCCCGCTTTGGGGAGACCAACCTGCAAGCCCTGGATGTGGACGAAAGGTGCATCTGTGGCGAAATAATAATATATGAATAAACACAAAATTCAGAGTCCACTTCAGGGATGAGATGTGTAATTAAATAGTGTGATTTTGTACACGGAATTAAAAATGGTCCCCATCCTTCCCCGTAGGACTCCCCTCCACTGGGCGGCGGCCGCCGGGAAGGAGGACTGCGTGGCGGCATTACTGCAGCTGGGCGCGGAGCCCGCCCCCAGAGACATCAACGAGAACACCCCGCTGACGTACGCAATGTACTGCGGCCACACGGCCTGCATCAAGCTGCTCTCAGGGGTCAACAGGTCAGTCACATACAGCAACTACATATTTGCATGACGGAAATAATGTAGAATACATCCTGAGTCGTCCAAACTAAATGAGCAGTTACTGTTCCTTAAAGGATGCACACACACACACACACAGACACACACACACACACACACACACACACACACACACACACACACACACCATTAGAAAGCGTCCCAATTCCTCCATGAGTGGTAATCAATAGTAACCGTGTGTCCCCAGACTGGACTCCCCGCGGCAGCCCCATCACCAGGCCGCGTGCGACCCGACGCAGAAGAAAGACGGCAAATTCCACATGTTCAACCAGATCTTCTCCTGCAAGCGCAAGAAGGAGAACCCCAAGGCAGGGAAGCAGGAGCTGAGCTGCGGTGACGAAGTTTCAGCCGAAGATTCGTCAGAGGTCGATGACATCATCACCACGTTCGACGGCATGGTGGAGGCCACGCCCACCGGCCCCCCGTCCATCAAGGAGAAGGACCTGAAGATGAGGACGCAGTTGGTCAGGAGAGCCCAGCCCCCAGAGAGCTGTGTGGAGGAGTTCAAGACGCTGTCTGTCCGGATGCAGAGTCTGCCCCCCATCGCGCTGGGCCACTCTTGGTTGTTGAGCTCTCATAATTCTGCTCAGCAGGGCGACCGGTCGGCGGCCCCTCTGCACCCGCTGGCCCACCCGTCTCAGAAGAGCCGGAGCGAGCTGGACCTGCTGGACCGTCAGCTGGAGGCCCAGACCAGAGTCAGTGATGTCTCTAAGGCAGAGTCCAGCCAGTCGCTGTTAGCCAGCAGGTCCTGGCTCTCCCAACGGACACGCAGTCTGCTGGACAAACACGAGATGACCACGGCCCATGTGGATGTCCTCTGCCCCAGCCTGGTCCCGTATGTACAAAGAGACGAACACGGTACGCTGTTGAACATGGATATCGTTTAAGTTATGCAAATTAAATAATGTTATATTATAGGGGGCAGCCGTGGCCTAATGGCTAGGGAGCAGGGCTTGTGCTCAGCGGGTTGCAGGTTCAGTTCCGAGGAGCAGAGGGAGAACAAATTTGGGTGGGGAGGGTGACTGAACAGAGCTTTCCCCCTCTCAACATCCACGGCTGAAGTGCCCTTGAGCAAGGCACCCAACTGCTCCCCGGGCGCTGCACCTCGGCTGCCCGCTGCTCCCTGCACAGTGTGGTTGTGTGGTGCAGGTGATGGGTCAAATGCAGAGGTCAAATTTCACCGTACCTTATATGTGTGACAAATGTATACGAATAAATGATACTAAATGAATACTGAGTAGTTATAGGGATATTCAGTAAAAATCCTATCAACTGGGTTGCAGCTTTGGTAAGTTGAAAGTGGCACCAATTCAAATATATATATATATATTTTTTGCAGTCCCAAACTCGCACCTGCTGCCCATCGACCGGCTGAAGATGAGAGAGCCGGCCGGGACGCGGAACTGCTTGGCTTCCATTCGAGACCAATGTCCCCTTCGGTGTAAGTCTGACTCTTTCTGGAAATATTTGACTTCAAGGTGCAATGAAACATGTACGACAGTGACCAACAGAATGTGAACACATAACCGTGTTGACAGATCTGTCTGCGTATTGTGCAGACTACATCTAAACCAATTTATTCAGAACCACCAAATACATTTGGAACTGATATTCAACCCATAATGCTGCTGTAGTAAAGACAGTGTGTGTGTGTGTGTGTGTTTCTTCAGCAGGATAACAGGCTTAATCTGGGGCTTAGTCTCTGCCAACTCAAGTGTCCAAATGACTTACCTTTTAGCTAATACAGCTTTAATGAGTGAGGCTATGCAACTCATGAAAGTGGGGTATTCAGAGGGACATTTCAACAATGGCTCCGTTCATCGTGGGCGGACTCCAATGTAACTTAATACAACTCACTTCACACACTTGACTTCATGGCCAGCGTGATTCAAAATAGACGGATGAGATGGAAAGAATATGTAGCTGTTTACGTAGCAGATGTATATGCATGGCTGTCATCTGTTGGTCTATACATGATGGCCCTTGTTTTTTACGGTTTTGTACACACTCAGTTTCCACTGTCAGAATGTTCACCAATGTATCTTGCAGACATGCTGTATGCAGGCGTGCTGGTAGTGTGGGTGCTATGGTTACACCAACATAATGGTTCCTCCATGCCCGCAGTTTCCCTACCACCTGACCAGGTCTCCAAAGGAGTGAAGAAGTCCAAGTCCCTGCCCCTCCAGACCATGGAGCAAGGCTGTGGAGGACTGCCACCCCCCGTCACGTCCAAGTCCCAGAGGTTGAGTAAGCCACAGAGCCAGGCTCTGTGCTACTTCCTGCCCATGCTGAACGGAGAGCCTCTGAGAAGTGTGCAGGTCCTGCCTGCCATTCCCTCCCAGAGGAGACACAGCTCCACGGTGACGGAGGCCAAACCGGCTGCTACTGACAGAACCTGAAGTCCATGACGGTATTCTTTGAGGGCAAAGAGTGAATGTCAACTGTTATTCAGCTGGCTGTTCAGCTAAGTGTACAGTTCATCTTTGAATGGATGAACGTAAAGATGCATATTGCACAGGATACATTTATTACTTTTTCAAAAGTTTTGATTGTATTTTGAATCGTAAAGAATTTAATAATTGGTCTTGAATTTGTCTTATCAGTACACATTTACACTTTAGTATATATGAAAACATTTAACTATAATTTTTCTACGTATTTTTACTGGGACAACTAACGGAGTAACTAACGGACAACTTCACAAATTGGCATGCACTGTGTACTGTGAGCACTTTAAACACATCCAGATGGTAATGTTGCATACTCGTTTACAAATCAAATAAAGTATGACTGCATTATGAGACCTTTTGACAGCTCTATTTTATATCAAATGATATAAATAAATGGTGGGCAGCAGTCGCTCAGAGGGGACGGTGGGTTGTCTGCTATCCATTGCTAGTTGGTTGCTAGTTAGATCCCCGGCTCCTCCTGGGTGTTGAGGTGTCCCTGAACAAGACACCCCGGGCAGAAAATCAGCCGTCCAAGGACTGCTTAGGTTGTTTTGACATTGTTCGACCTTGGCTGAATTCAGTCCAGCAACACAGCACTAGATAATACTGGTTAGATAATACTTGTTAGTTGTTGTGAGATAATCGTGACTGTTCCGCTGTGGGATAGAGCACAGCTTTTTCAATACGTCCTCAAATGTGTTTTGAAGATCTCAAATGAATGGCAATATATAGTGTTTGCTTAATAGTTCATGGGACTGATCCTGATCATGTTTCAGGGGACTTAAGAGAAGCCTTCTCTTCATACAACTAAGATAATGACAAACAGCCTTTGGTTGACCAAATGCATGATGATGCACCAATACATAAGAAGTGGCTTGGAGTTGGGAAGCCACAGACCTGTGAGTGAACTGAGAGGGTTTCTAATCCACAGAGACTGATTAGGCCTTCTGGAGAGCACACACGTTCATTCAACACCATGTGTGATTATCTTACATGGCTATTGCAGACTCAGCCTTATCGGTGACTCTTTATTGTTCTGAAAGCAATAAACACATTAAATTATCCTCCATGCCGTAAAAACATGTTTATGACATCTACAACGACAGTGTAAATGAACACTTCAATCTGCTTCAGGATAATTTCTTATGTGACCAGAAGATATATTGTAAAGTAATGATTAGAATATGATTGTGTTATCAATGACAGTGGCGTCCTGCTGTGCTTCTGAAGAAGCCTTTGAATAAGCCTTACTCTTTCCCAGTAAAGGGTGAATATATACTCTATTCCAGTTAACTCCATCTTCACAGATCTGCAAGTATCGAGTAAACAACAGTATATAATAATTTTTGGGTTTATTCGTTATTTTGGTACATTTCATTCGTAAATGTAATGGCTTGACATTTAGTAAATTAGTTTGGTTCCCCATCATTAACACAATAATGCTTATACAAATGATAATGCTTCTTGAAAATCTTTCTTCAGCCGCCCTAAAATGTATGAAAGAAAAATCATAGCAATGCAGTTTGTTAATGTGTTTGGACATCCAGTTTAACATACCTATGAAATGATGTCACTACACTTTGTAAATAGACAACCCTCAGGCACAGTTTAAGGCAGCAACTAAAACGAGTCCTACACTAACACTGTTACTATTTCTGAGTCAATCACAACTTTAGTAGAAGAAGAGATTAGTTCTGTTTATAGCCAGGTTGACTTCCGGACACTACCTGACACTAAGCCTCACCCTGGCAGATCCCCTGAAGAGGATTGGTTTTAAATAACCTCAAGTCTAATAACAGTCACAGGTAAATATAAAGCCCATATTACTTCTTGGACAGGAGGAAAATCATAATAAAGTACATAGTCCAGTAGTTGATTTCACACAATGCTTGCATACAGCATACAAATAGTGTTGGGGTATAAGGCTAGATTGATTGAGAATGTATGAGTGTGCTATATTTAGTGTTTGGATTACATGTGTCAAACAAAGTGCAATCAAGTGGAGCAACGGAGACCGTTTTCTGCAAACGTGACAGTGGTATAATCCATTTTTACCAGTGTTAAAAGAAACATTGTCAACACACACACACATAACCTCTCTTTCTTTAGCACATATAAATCAAATTACGGTACAAACATAATATTATCAATAAATAACTAGTTATTGCTAATTTTCACGTACTTCACATTTTTGTAACCTTCTTTCCTTTCCTAGTATGAGCCCTACCTCCCTACCTCCTCCCAGTGAATAGGGTTCACTTAATATGCATCTCCATGCCGAGCTCCCCACCATTCACCTCTAAATCAACCAGAGTTTAAGCGTGGTGAGTCTCTCCCTAACAACCTGCCTCTCGTATGAACATGGAAAAACAAAGCTGCAGGCCACCAACACCTGAAGCAGGGCAGATGATGCCTCCAAGGCCTTTCCTCATGTCTGGTTTCTGGAGAACAAGCACTCTCCACGCAGCGTCAGGTGCTGCAGCTGGTACTGCAGGACCTCCGTCTCGGGGGACTCCTTGATACTCATCTTATCCAAATTGAGGTAGTCCAGGGACTTGGCCTGGGCGCTGTTGGCCTGGATCAGACAGAGGGGTAAAGGTCCGTGGATCCCCTTCCTGGCGTCCCCGCGGGTCAGAGACCTGAGCAGGGGCTCCCCTGAGCTGAGCAGGCCCCTGCGAGCGCGTCCGTTGGCAGCGGGCACGCCGTAAGGCTGGTAGGACCTGCTTTTGGCTTTGAAGAGGCGCGACCCTCCGTGAACACCCAACTCACTGGCCTTGGGTCCGGTGGTCGACACGAAGCCGGGAGACACGCCCGGTATAGAGCTCTGTTCCGGGGCGCTGGTGGACCACTGATGAGCCATTTTCAACAGCTCTTCACCCGTGGTGAAGCCCACCAGGTAGTTGGAGTCCATGTGAACGATCTGGTACCCGGCCACAGTGCTTTTGATGGGGGAGCAGGGAGTGCTGGCGCAGCGTGGCCGCTCCACATCCTTCTTAAAGGAGGCTATGGCCTCTTCAGCGGAGAGGATAGGGGCTGGTTTCCTGGACACTCCACCGATCTCCATCTCTGAACGAACAGAAGACACCTCACTGGTGAGAAGACGACCACAAAGAGGAAGCAGGCCTTGGAAGGTTGGAGTAATAGTAATGTAAGTATTTATCATCCCTCCGTGTTTGAAATCTGATCCACTCTGGGCGTTAGTGTCTGAGGTAACGTTGTAGTACAATCTGAATGAGGCTAGTTTATAACTGAAAAAAAGAATTACATCTGAATTGTATTGGCCTTTGCTGACAGGATTAACCCTTCACACATTTTTGCTGTTACATTTTATAGATTTTTTTACAGTTCATTTATTTTCCTTTGACTATGGGTTATTTTACTCCTGGTTAGCTGGTAAGATCAAGTAATCCTTCCATTCCAACATAAATATGTCTAAGCTGTATAGCCTAGGCCTACTTATCGCATCCCATATTACAAATCATACAGTGGACTTTACTAATGGTTCAATTACAGTATTATTTGATTTGTGCCATTTGATTTCATGACATAATAGGACATACGGCCTACATTTTGGCCGTATGCATATCACATTCCGTGCATTTAAAGGTATTTATCACCGACAAACCGCACAAAAATAAAGAATGAGTATAATCTCTGTCTCGGATGGATCCCAGCGCTGCATCCTATTGGCTGCTGTGGGCTTCAGGCCAACTATGACGACGGATGTGCATGTTAGTTAGGGCTATGTAAAGGAACAATAACATTAAACAATGCAAAAAAAGATGAATAATAGATCCGTTTCTGGGTAAGATGTCATCCCTTTAATCAGCAGGCCCATGTCAACAAGCGCACTCTATTTATTACCATTCAGCGGATTGAGGGGACGCGACTTGCATTTGACACAATTTTATATGAAGGCAATAACCACATTTTGTGCATTGTCGCGATATGTGGTTTCTTTGTTAAACACATGATGAATATTATTATGGTTATTTTCTTTGTATAATGGGAAACCGATCACAGACCTGTACGCTGGCAGCCACACGCGCGTTCACGCCTCTTGTCTGCAGACGGTGGATGGCTCGCTATCACTTGGACCTTCTCTTCTCTATAGGACTTCCGGTAAAAACTTTCAAAGTAATGCCTTTACAGAACAAACCAACGCGGGCGCGCGCAGACACGCGTGCGCGCACACACACAGTGGTAGACATGACTGTAACATTAAATATAAGTAACATTTAGAAATTGCGCGTTGCTATGAGCGAGAAGATGACATAACGTTAACGAGGGCACTTTACTTTGAATAGGGAAAAACAAGTCACCGGATGTTGAAGTGTGAGTGTGCCTAGCTTGTCACAACAATGACTGATCCGTGGAGGAGAGGAAGACATTTCGTCACCAGCAGTGGATTCGTACCTTTTTAAAACACGGACCAGTTGCTATTGTATTATTGTAAACCAAAGTTTAGGACAAGTCTCTCTATTTAGCAGACAGCATATCAGGTCTCATCTCGTCCGCGTTGTTTTGAACCCTCTGCTTAACTTGTGTAAGGAGGTCAGCTAGCATAGCCAGTCTCAAATCAACCACCAACCCCCAAAATCAAACATATGTTGGCCTCAGAGTTCACTCCCAAGGTAAGAAGGAATCGGACTGTGTTCAACATTATGCTTTACTGAACCCCATCCGTCTGACTGTGCTCTAGGAGTGAACCCCGTGTGTTATGGTGAAGGAAGGGGCTGCTATCATCACATATGTCATCCTGACATTACCTCCCCACAGGGATGTCCTGTCATTCAGTGCTTCTGATACGTGTTCATCTACATCAGTGGGTCTCAGCCTGTACACCCTCTAAGATTTTACCCCCATCAAC
>JAOTIX010000105.1:2693757-2701644 GCA_027123715.1 Gaidropsarus macrophthalmus | reverse complement strand
GCGTCTGCGAAATGCCCTAAATGTAAATGTAAATGTAAATGTAAATGTCTTGCTCTTAAGGAAAAGCTGTTTGGAAAGTCACTCACTAGTTTGGGAAGCAATACTTTGGGATCTGGTCACCTGCAAACCCAGCCTTAATGACTCCAGAACCCTGGAAGGAAGCAAAGGGAAAACAAATGAAACAGTGTGCCCCTGATTTCACGACGAAATAACGAGTAGGAGACGTGTACTGCAGGAACAGATTGTTTCAGTATAGATTTTTGTCTGTGGAGGAGAAGCCTGAAGAAGTGAGAGGGGGTCATGAGACGCAGCCTAGAGCCACAAGTCATCAGCCTGAAACCCCCTTCTTCTCAAATCACAGTCCTTAATTGTACAATGTGTGCCACATCACATTAACACCAGTTTTATACAGTGAGCCCGGGGCGGCCAGGGTTTTAACCCATACCTCAGGATGCACAGGGATAGGAAATGGCATAATTTAAAGAAGCATGTCCAAACTCTGACATAACATAAACAGTTACATCTAGCATAAAACATCCCTGCGTGTGCTGGTGAAGAACAACCTGTCTCTCCTCTGCACAATATGAGCTATCCACCAGTCTACTGCATCTAGCGCTAGCGCTAGCTGCCGTAGCTAATGTTACTGCTTTGTCAATCCTCCATGATCAATACGCAGCGCCTGGCCTCATCCTACAGGGGACTTCGGGCGAGGTTGTGCCACTACTACTGTTGTGTTGCAGGCACTCGTAATATAACCCAGAATAGCGAAACATTGCGTTATCCCCGTTCGCAGAGCAACACAAAAAGAGGCTAACGTTAGCGGCCTCGGTTAGGGTGTGGATGAATGACATCATCAATACTCACATTATCAATCACAACGGGCTGGTTAGCTAAAATGTCATACGACTCCATGGCGGATAGTTATTTAAGATGTTTTTCTATAAAAAGGCGTTTTATTTTCTTTCCAGTTTGGCGTTATAATCATTAAAAACGTCCCAGTTGTGTAGACTCGGATGTCTCCTCGCCGCTCCTTTGCCGTGTGGCACCGCCTACCACAACAACCCAGGCCAACGTGGGTGACTGACACAGCGAACAGCCAATCGCAGTGCTCTATGTAGACGTCCACGTGCTCACTGTCAGATCCTTATTATTCACCCTTATCCGTCTAGCCGTGGATGGACGTGTGAAATAAATATATTAACAACGATATGTGAATGACGAAAGCACAGTATTCAGTTTGTCATGTATTTATTATTTTATTAAATATAAGGGTTGCCATCAGTAATATAGGGGAGAGACGGAGAACATGGTGGTTGGGTTGTATTGTTGTCTTTTTATTACCCAATAAATTCGTCATACATTAATTAGGCAATTCATTTGTCTGTGTGAGTGACAAGTCAAATACATGTTTAGCATTTTCTTTGCTGGATGTGAGCGTTGGCATTTGATGACACCGGAACCATCCAATCCGGAGGCGAGGCGTGGGGACATCAGAGGAAACCGAAACTCAGCCTGTGCACCAATCGGAGTTGTGAGTCTACGGCATTAACGGCAATAGATTGAATTTCAATAATACAAGTCGTACGTTGACACTATTGGTACAAATATCGTCTTCCAGATACACTGCGTTACAATCCCTGTACCGTCGTACTGGGCTCGGTGAACAGCCAGCTCCTGGGTGGGTACCTGACACCTGACCAGCTGCTGTATATCTTTAACTTCCATGTCAACATGCTAGCTGAGGGAGCTAACCTTCATTGGTTCTACCTGCTAATGCTAGCTGAGGTAGCTAACCTTCATTGGTTCTACCTGCTAGTGCTAGCTGAGGTAGCTAACCTTCATTGCTCGTAAATGCTAATGCTAGCTCTAATTTTATGTTTTAACGTGCGCTGTACAATGACTTGATTACTATTACGTGGTGTACTATGATTTGTGAACTATAATGTGCCTGGTTGTGACAACTATGTTGTGGTGTATTTTGTCTTGACGAACTGTAAAGTCGTCTCTTATGACTTGTTGTATAATGACATGACACTATCATGTGGTTTATTATGACGATTAAATATGACGTGTTGTACATCACTTGAATAATTAGGAAATTGTGTGTTATGACTTTGTAAACAATGAAGTGGTGTAGTAGGACTTGATTATCTATGGCGGTAATGTTGTATATATGTTGGTAAAACAAAGCCAGAAAACGTCCCTATACATATCTTTATATGGTTCCTCCTGTTTGTCAGGTTGTGATGATATCTGTAAAGTTGAGCACTCCTGTCTGCTTTGGAGCGGCTGCTGCCATTTGAGTTCAGCTCCCGGAGACTTCTGACATAATGGCGTGCTCAGCAGCCGTGGAAGAGGTGCCTGAGAAGTAGGTTCAGTTCCAAAAACGTTCTGCTGTTTCGTTTGGGACACACGATGTGGTTTTGGTTTTGGTTTCACAATGACCTTGTCTCTGGGCAGACACTGCTGGGTGTGCTTCGCTACTGAACGAGAGGACAGACTTGCGGAGTGGGTGAACCCGTGCAGGTGTAAAGGCTGCACCAAATGGATCCACCAGTCTTGCCTGCAGCGCTGGCTGGATGAGAAGCAGAAGGGGAACAACGGATTACCGGTGAACTGCCCGCAATGTGGCACAGAGTACCGCATCGTGTTCCCCAAGATGGGTGAGAGGAATGCACACATTGGACTCAAACCTTTTTGGTACTTATTTGGCCTTCAGAGGTTGCTTATGAAAACCTCAGCTACAACCAGTTAACTTGGGCTATTCACTGTGACATCATGCCAATGGTGTTGTTTATTTACCGGATCAATTGACTGAATTCAACAGGTAATTAAAGACCACGCTCTTGACGAAATGTTGACCGTCCCCCTCCTTTCCCCTTCCCAGGACTGGTGGTCTATTCCCTCGAGCATGTAGATAAGACCATCTCCCGGGTCAGTCCATTCGCTGCAATGGGGGTGGTCGTCGGGACTGTGTACTGGTCCGCTGTCACCTACGGGGCCGTGACAGTCATGCAGGTACGAGGAGCTCTCCGAACACAACAGTGACCCTACCACACCACACCAACTTTATTTCTAAAAGCGCTTTAAAACAGCCACAGCTGACACAGAGCGCTGCACACCACAGAAAAACAGGCATAAAATCGCTGGGTCGTAGGCTGACCTGCAGAGGCAGTTTGTTCCTCTGGTCTCCCGGTTAGCTCTGTTAATGTCCAACAGAAGCTGGTCAGATCAGCTGAGAGCCCGGACCATCAGAATGAAAATGTGCTATATCAGAATGTCAATTCTGTTTTTTCCTCTATGTTGACTTGAAGGTGATGGGCCATAAGAGGGGAATGTGTCTGATCGAGAAAGCGGACCCTGTGTTTCTGTTACTGGGCCTGCCCACCATCCCTGTGATGCTGGTTCTGGGGAAGATGTTCCGCTGGGAGGACTACGTCCTGAAGCTTTGGCACAAATGCTCCGGTCAACAGCTCAGAGGTAAAACATGTTTGTAACCTTTCTGTTTAATGATCATTTCTCCTCCACACCCAACGCATAGCCCCATACTGATCGCGTGTCCTTGTTGTATTGTCTTGTCTGTTTGTCGTTGTGTTTTCATTCATGTAAAGTGACCTTAAGTCTGGGAAAGGCGCTATATATAAAATAAACATATTATTATTATTATTATAGTTATCATTCATGCCTCTTCAGAACATGATATTCATACACACCTCCATTTTCATCTGCTCAGTTGGGGAAAGATGCGTGTTTAGTGTTTTGGACTCCCAACCAATAGGTTGCGGGAACATAGAAGGCCTTAAATGACCCCACCCTTGAGTCACTTTAGATTGACGCGTATGCTAACCGCTGTTAGCAACATGACGTAACAATCTTCGTAAATCGGAATGTGAAAATTTTTTACCAGCTGAACGTATTTGTATTTGTAAAAGCAGGGCGGCAGACGAATCGCATGCTGGACAGAGCGGTCACGCGGGACCACCTGTCGGTGTCCCGGACCCTCTGCGGGGCGCTGGTCTTCCCCTCCATCGCCAGCCTGGTGGGACGCGTGTTCTTCAAAAGAGTTCCCTCAAATCTGCAGCGCACCATTTTGGTGAGGGCATATTTCGGGTCTGAGGTCTCGGTGGGGACCAGAGGGGCTTCGTCCAGTCGGGGCTCCGTATCTTTGTCACTCAGTGCTGCGTTACACCAAATATAGCATAACATTTGAAGAGTGACGACCATCTCTTGTTCTGTCTCCAGGGAGGCCTGGCGTTCGTGTTGCTGAAGGGGGCGCTGAAGGTGTACTTCAAGCAGCAGCAGTTCCTCATTCAGAGCAACCGCCAAATCCTCAACTACCCAGAGACCCGCGGGGAGCCGGAGAGGGATGGAGAGAACGAGAGAGGAGAGGAGGACATAGAGGACAGTGGGAACGAATGAGTGGACGATTCATGAGGACATAAGGACACGGAAGATGGTTCCATAGATGATGATGAATGTGGTCCTTCAGGTTTCACCTGAAGAGTCAACCATAACAATCACTGCCAACTTTGAGTGGGACCTCCAGGACAGCATTTTGGCAGAGCTAGATTTGACCTGTTTCAGTTTGATTGGTGAGGTTGTTAGGTTTCAACTGGAATAACGTTTGGGGGATGTGTATTTCTTTAGCAGCAGAGAACTAACATGGTAGGGTTGGCTGTGGAGGGGTTAAACCCCACCATGAGAGGGCTTCTATTTCACCACCAAGTACATGGTAGTTACAGGTACACGCCTAGTGGTTAAATAGGGACCCTTTCTGAGGTTGCCGGATGTTTTTAATTTCTAACAACATGTCAGTATCAGGGACTGGACTGGCCCTGACCAGCTGTGATTATTGATCAGATCTACAATTAGTATTTGTAATAAATTGTAAAATATGAATGAATAGTCAATATCTTTGTGCACTCTTAATTGAATAATTCTAAACTCCAAGCACTTAATACAGTATAAATGCTACATGCTCAATATCCACTATTCTACATGAAACCTATTATGAATACATTTTGTAACTAAAATACCTGTATAATGCAGAGCTGTGAGTACAACTAATCTGTTGATTGTAATTAAGTATTTTGTATTGCACAGGGAGCTATTTTAAAACCAAACATGTAAAGAATGTATTTTCTTACCAAGTAAATATATATTGAGTCCTCACTGTATTGAGTCGTCACTGGCTTTTTATTGAAATTTATATTATTTTTAAGAATAAATAGGTGCTGTAACGATGATCGACTATAGAATGTTTAAGGTGTCATGATTGAACGATTTACTAATTTACTAAAGTTATGGCAAACATGAAATGTAGTCAACGCACTATATTCTCACTGCAGAGTTCTTACGTCTTAGTCCCGCCCTATCGCCTCGCTGATTGGTCCATCCTAGTGACGCGCTTTACAGCGGAAAAGGGAAGCGATGACAGACAGCGAGAGGCCAACTTGTCTACCGATTTCAAATGGCACTATTGTAGCGTTTTAATCTGCAATGAAACGAGTCACGGTCTTCACAAGAGGCTCGTCATCAAACGGAAAGGTAAACAGGGGAAACGGATGTATTTGCGGGTCCTTTATTCGCCTCTTCACCACCCATTCAGATCTCAGGAGTACCAGTCCCAGTGTGCATACCTGGTGGCCCGTCTGGTCCCAGGTCACTCCTGCATTGCGCTATGACTCATTTGTGTTTTATTTCTGCAAGGTGGTGGGTGTCCACGGTTCTCTGGAAGACTTGTTGTCTGCAGCAAGTGCTAAACTGGGAATAACAGCATCCTGCGTTTACAACGGGAGCGGTGGGCAGATCGACGACATAGCCTTAATTAGGTAGGATATAAAATAGCCATAACCAGGTACGATGTAAAAGACAATATCTATATTCACTGCCCCCCCCCCCCCCCTGCGACTGTTATGTAGAATAACACGATGTGTACTCTCCTCAGAGATGAGGATGTGCTCTACATGTCGGGTGGAGACTGTGTGGAGGGTAAGCAACTCTGTTGAACGTCATTTTATAAATATCAATAAACACCACCCCCTATCGATCAGGTGTAGCGAAGGGTTCTACGTGTCTTTGGTTCTAATGTAGAAGACGCCAGGGAAGATCTCTGTGGTCCTGAATCATGTCAGCCGCACACGGATTGGCTGACGCTCAACGTGGGTGGGCGTTGCTTCACCACCACAAGGTAGAGCATCCAATCAAACACTCTGAATGAGGTATTTACTGTCACTCTAAACCACGGTAACCGCGTTAACCCCTTTCCTCAGGAGCACACTGGTCAACAAAGACCCGGACAGCATGTTAGCCCACATGTTCAGAGACAAAGGTGAATAATGGTGTCTACTTCATGTGAACTAATGAGGTGCATTCAGTGTGACTTTAAGAAGGATGTATTTGATGATGGTTACTGTCTTCCTTTTCTTAGATGTTTGGATGAACAAGCAGGATGCCCAAGGGGCCTATTTAATTGACCGAAGTCCAGAGTACTTTGAACCTATTTTAAACTTCCTAAGACACGGACAACTCATCCTTAACGAAGCCATCAATCCACTGGGTATATTGCATGCACGCACTCACTCACACACACACAACATTCTCCCGTATTCATATTATAAATATAATATATCACTTTATCTTCAGGTGTTTTGGAAGAAGCTCGTTTCTTTGGAATCGAACAGTTGGCCACACAGTTAGAGAGCCAAATTAAGGTATTCACAGTGAACAATATGCATTAAGGTATTTATAGTGTAAAACCAAGAGTTATGGTAACCATAAGTTGTCAAACCATGTGTTAAGGTATTAGTTTATTAAACCATGTGTTTTAAACTATGTGTTAAGGTATTACTGTGTTAAACTTAAGGTATTCATCGTCTCTCTCTTTGGTCTGCAGGCTTCACAGCCGCCCCACGACCACTCACCTTTGACCCGGAAGGAGTTCATCAGGTTTCTGTTGGCCACAACTACCAAGTCTGAGCTACGCTGTCAGGTCAGACACACACACACACACACACACAAACGGACGCGCACACACACACACACCATTGTTTGTGCGTAGTGATCAAACCTATGTGTGTGACCATATGTTTTGTCATGTGTGTGCCTCCAGGGTCTGAACTTTAGCGGTGCGGACCTTTCTCGTCTGGACCTGCGATACATCAACTTCAAGATGGCTAACCTGAGCAGCGCTAACCTGGCCCACGCCAACCTCAGCGGTGCCACGCTGGACCGCGCGGACCTCTCCTCCGCCTGCCTGGACGTGGGTGTGACGCTAGGATGTGGGGGGGGCTGAAGCCCTGTGGGTTGCTATGACGATGACGTCGCTGATGCCCAGCTTCACGGTCTCTTGATTCACCGCTGCCCGTCTGTCTCCACCAGGGGGCGAACCTCCAGGGGGTGAAGATGCTGTGCTCCAACGCGGAGGGGGCGTCCCTGAGGGGGTGCAACTTTGAGGACCCGGCTGGAATCAAGGCCAACCTGGAAGGTGACCTCACACACACACGCACACACCCACACACACAGTTTACTTACTTTTTAAATACTTTTATTCGGATCGTAACAGTAGGGAGGTACAAATGAATCCCTGCAGGTGACCTGTGTGTGTGTGTGTGTGTGTGTGTGTGTGTGTGTGTGTGTGTGTGTGTGTTCCAGGGGCCAACCTGAAGGGTGTGGACATGGAGGGCAGCCAGATGACGGGTATCAACCTGAGGGTGGCCACCCTGAAGAACGCCAAGCTGAAGAACTGCAACCTGAGAGGAGCTACGCTAGCCGGCACGGACCTGGAGGTAACGCTACGCACGCACACACAGATACACACACACAGATACACACACACAGATACACATGCAAACACACACATGCACACAAACGCACACACACACACAC
>JAOTIX010000105.1:2626902-2642018 GCA_027123715.1 Gaidropsarus macrophthalmus | reverse complement strand
CCGCAATAACATCTCGCTGCCCCCCGCAGGAAGAAGCTGGCCCAGCGCCTGCAGGAGGCGGAGGAGCAGATCGAGGCGGTGAACTCCAAGTCCGCCTCGCTGGAGAAGACCAAGCAGCGACTGCATGGAGAGGTCAGAGGTCACTCCTCTGTCCTGTCCATAGAAACCGTTCTTTATTGACAATGTCCAATCGATCGAGGAGTTGAAAGACCAGGGATGTTGGCGTGCAACTCATCTGCTGACCACTAAAGAACCGAACAGAAAACAGAAGATAACCCTCAGCTCAGAACATAGGCACTCCACCATGTGTGTGCGTATAGCGTTGGGGAAGAAGCTGGATGGTGGGATAGATAGTGGGCGTGGAATTTGAACGTTCTTCCATTCATGGATGGTGTGACCTGTAGTTCCTGACCTCATGAGGAGGTCATGCTTGCATTGCAGGTGGAGGACCTCGTGAACGACCGGGAGAGGTCTAACGCCATGGCTGCCAACCTGGACAAGAAACAGAGGAACTTTGATAAGGTAAGCAGGTACCATGTTACAGAGTGCTACTACTTCAGGTGGCTCCTGATAGCTCCTGGTGGCTCCTGATAGCTCCTGGTGGCTCCTGGTAGCTCCTGGTGACTCTTGGTGACTCCTGGTAACCCCTGGTGACTCCTGACTGCTCTTGGCGGCTCCTGATAGCTCCTGGGGGCTCCTGATAGCTCCTGGTGGCTCCTGGTAGCTCCTGGTGACTCTTGGTGACTCCTGGTAACCCCTGGCGACTCCTGGCTGCTCCTGCAGGTGCTGTGTGAGTGGAAGCAGAAGTTCGAGGAGAGCCAGGCGGAGCTGGACGGCGCCCAGAAGGAGAGCCGCTCCCTCAGCACGGAGCTCTTCAGGATGAAGAACTGCTACGAGGAGGCGCTGACCCACCTGGAGACCCTGAGGAGAGACCACAAGAACCTGCAGCGTGAGTTCGTCCCCGGGGGTGTTGTCATGGTGATACTGTTATTGTTCCCATGTCAGCTGAACGTGTGATTATTTATTTATTTATTTATTCATAAATAAATAAATGTATTTATTTATTATTTATTTGTATTTATTTACAGGATGGATGAGGTCTTTCATTATCTTTCAATGTTTTTGCATACTTATTTTCTTGTGTAATTTGTATTACAAAATAGTCATTCTGGATGTATTTCTTTTATATTTATATTCATGTTTTTGACGTATTTCCATATGAATGATGTATGCTTTATCACAATTGTATTTATTATTATTTATTGTTATGTTATTTGGTGCTTTGTGTTGGTTGTGGGTTCGACTCCCGGCGGCGCAGAGGAGATCTCTGAGCTGACGGAGCAGGTGGGGGAGAAGGGGAGGAGCCTGCAGGAGCTGGAGAAGGCCAAGAAGAGTGTGGAGACGCAGCGGTCGGTGGTCCAGACGGCCCTGGAGGAGACGGAGGTACGGGCCTGCGTCTGGGACCTGTGGGTCACCTTCTACCTTCTGTTCTGTAGACCAGCGAACTGCAGGATCAATAGTGCTGAAGAACATCGAGCAACTACTGCCCCCTACTATATTTAACGTGAAAACATCAACCAATACATTAGATTTAGAATGTTCCTTGCATGGTATTAGCCTGGGTATTCCCCTGCTGCTTTCCGTGCAATTTCATTCTCACTGCAAAGGCAGCCTGGAAACTACCGCCCTTATTTTTGAGTTAGGGAACCAATCACAGAACGCTCTACACACTTCATCTGGTATAAGTGATACAATTGGCTATGAATCGCGCATAAAGCAGCATGGGAATAACCAGGCGCCATTGATAGACATTCGTAGCGCCCAATAAACGGCTCTAGGCATTCATAAAATAACACCTCAAATACGAGAAAATTAACGCATGTTTCCCAGACCATTGAGATGTGGTGGCGTCAGCCAGGCTAGCCCCCTACTACATTTAATGTTAACAATTAACCAATACAGTAGATTTAGAATGTTCCTTTGTGTTGCATTTTGAGGGACTTTTGAATCAACACAGACATTTACATCAATAGTAGTGGAGTAGTGGAGTTATAATTGATTTGCCTCGGGTGTACTGTGGAGTGGGTAAGACTGTTTTTATTGGCAGGCTAATAGTGACCATTGACTTGCGCTAGCCTAGCACCAGTGAACTGTGCAACTAGAAGGACTGAATGAAATGTGTTGAAAACGTCTCCAATGATAAATAACACACTGGCTCACTTGCAAATGAGGCCCTATGTCCACAATTCCGAACTACCCCTTTAAAGGGTGAGTGCAGTGACCACCAGGGTCTGACCCTCAGACCCTCAGACCCTCAGACCCTCAAACCCTCAGACCCTCAAACCCTCAGACCCTCAAACCCTCAGACCCTCAGACCCTCAAACCCTCAGACCCTCAGACCCTCAAACCCTCAGACCCTCAGACCCTCAGACCCTCAGACCCTCAGACCCTCAGACCCTCAAACCCTCAGACCCTCAGACCCGCAGACCCCGCTCCCTCTAACCGCTCCCACCTCCACCCACGCGGACCTGCTCCTCCTCCAGGGCACCCTGGAGCACGAGGAGTCCAAGACCCTGCGCACGCAGCTGGAGCTCCTGCAGGTGAAGGGGGAGGTGGAGCGCAAGCTGAAGGAGAAGGAGGACGAGGTGGAGCAGACCAGGAGGTCCGGCCAGAGGGCGGTGGAGTGCATGCAGAACACGCTGGACTCCGAGGTCCGCGGCCGCAACGACGCGCTGCGGGTGAAAAAGAAGACGGAGGCGGACCTCAACGAGATGGAGGTGCAGCTGAGCCGCGCCAACCGCCAGGCCGCCGAGGCCCTGAGGCAGCTGAGGAGCCTCCAGGGTCAGCTCAAGGTGAGCGCTCTCTCCGTACGGACCGCTGACCTTCAGGCTCTGAAGGTCGAGAGTGACCTCATGCCCGGAGGAGCCTAAGGTAGGACAGAGACATGAACATCTGGTGATGGATCAATCATGGAAGATGTGCGCTCCTGAGGAACATGCAGAGAACCTCCGGGAGTATTCTGATCCTCATCTTCATCACATGAGGAACGGTGGTCTGATGTTCTGATGTTCTTGTTCTCCAAGGGTTCTACAACACTAACATAGATCTACACAAACACAATGGACTGGACTCTCCAGCATGTTCCCCTCCTGAAGGAGAAGCTGCACCTCCCCCTCAAGCACCAGTGTTGGGAGTAACAGCGTTTACTAACAGTGTTATTTTTTCAGTAACAGGGTAATCCTAATTGGCGATGGCCAATCAGAGCCAGTGTTTACACACACGCGCCACACACACATACAACCACTGAACAGAGCAGATGAAGCAGCAGAGGTGGCGGGCCTGGAGCAATCCGATGCAAAGTATTTTTCAAGGTGGAGATATAACAGATAAACACCTGTCTGTTCTACTAATTTCTACTGACTTGTTAAAACCGCTCCCAAAAAAATCTAAATTCTTTGACATATAGCAGATTTTGGTTGATTACTTTCCCTGGTAACAAGTTACTTTTATTATTGAGTAATTGAGTTACTCAGTTACTTTTTGGATCAAGTAGTGAGTAACTATAACTACTTTCCCAACACTGCTCAGGACGCCCAGGCCCAGCGGGACGATGCGCTGCGTGCGGCGGAGGACGCCCAGGAGCAGGCGGCCACGGTGGAGCGCCGCAGCGGGCTGATGGTGTCCGAGATGGAGGAGCAGCAGGCTGCGCTGGAGCAGACGGAGCGGGCCCGCCGCGCCGCCGAGCAGGAGCTGCTGGACGCCAGCGAGAGGGCGGGGCTTCTGCACGCCCAGGTGAGGGTTCACACGCGCCACAACCTGTGTACCTGTTCACCTGCTTTGTATGACAGCATCGGTGTCCAAGATAAATTTCCCTCCAAGGATAATACAGTTTATCTTATCTCTATCTTATCTCACCACATGGCACAACCTGTTTACCACACAGCACCACAACCTCTTTGTTTACCTAGCTGTTCACCTTCAATAATAATGGTCATACAAATATAGCATTGTAGTGCTAGATTATCTTGTCTGTTTATAGTGATGTTTGCATTTCTATTCTATGTTAATATGGATTGGAAATATTTAGTACTTTCATTCCGTTTCTTATTGAGATGCTGTGTGGTGAAGTTCTATCCTGTGTGATTAAAACGTTCTCTATTTTGTATTTACCTGCCTCTGTATCTAATCATGGATCTGTCTACCTGTGGTCCGTACTCTGGTCTCCCCAGAACACCAGCCTCCTGAACACCAAGAAGAAGCTGGAGGCTGACCTGCTGCAGGCCCAGGTGGAGGTGGACGACTCGGTCCAGGAGGCGCGCAACGCAGAGGAGAGGGCCAAGAAGGCCTTCACTGACGTAGGTGCCTTCAGCAGCACGCTACTGCTAACCATCTCAGCCCCGACCCCTGACCTCTGAGCCCTGAGTGACACTCATCACGGTGCTCTGGGTGTTGACAGGTGGCCGTGATGGGTGAGGAGCTGAAGAAGGAGCAGGACACCTGCACCCACCTGGAGAGGATGAAGAAGAACCTGGACGCCACCGTGAAGGACCTGCAGCACCGCCTGGACGAGGCCGAGAGCCTGGCCCTCAAGGGGGGCAAGAAGCAGCTCCAGAAGCTGGAGTCCAGGGTGGGACCCATCATGTTTGAAGACCTGGTGTTTGATCTGGTGTTTGATGAGTGGGTGTTTGATGAGCTGGTGTTTGATGAGTTGGTGTTTAATGATCTGGTGTTTGATGAGTTGGTGTTTGATGAGCTGGTGTTTGATGAGCTGGTGTTTGATCTGGTGTTTGATGATGTGGTGTTTGATGAGCTGGTGTTTGATGGCCTGGTGTTTGATGATCTGGTGTTTGATGATCTGGTGTTTGATGTGGTGTTTGATGAGTGGGTGTTTGATGATGTGGTGTTTGATGAGTTGGGGTTTGATGATCTGGTGTTTGATGATCTGGTGTTTGATGATCGGGTGTTTGATGATCTGGTGTTTGATGACCTGGTGTTTGATGACCTGGTGTTTAATGAGTGGGTGTTTGATGATCTGGTGTTTGATGATCTGGTGTTTGATGATTTGGTGTTTGATGAGTTGGTGTTTGATGATCTGGTGTTTGATGAGCTGGTGTTTGATGATCTGGTGTTTGATGGTCTGGTGTTTGATGGTCTGGTGTTTGATCTGGTGTTTGGTGATCTGGTGTTTGATCTGGTGTTTGATGAGCTGGTCTTTGATGAGCTGGTATTTGATGATCTGGTGCTTAATGATCTGGTGTTTGATGATTTGGTGTTTAATGATCTGGTGTTTTATGATCTGGTGTTTGATGAGTTTGGGTTTGATGATCTGGTGTTTGATGATCTGGTGTTTGATGACCTGGTGTTTGATGATCTGGTGTTTGATGATCTGGCGTTGACCCGAGGCTCTGCGCTGCAGGTCCGTGAGCTGGAGGCTGAGCTGGACAGCGAGCAGAGGAGAGGCGGAGACGCCATCAAAGGGGTTCGCAAATACGAGCGTCGCGTGAAGGAGCTGACCTACCAGGTAGGACCTGCTCCGGCCTCACCGCTCACCCCAACAAAACACATCTGAGTCCTGATCTGAACCGCTCACCCTCCCCCCAGAGCGAAGAGGACAAGAAGACCGTGGCCAGGCTGCAGGGGCTGGTGGACAAGCTGCAGCTCAGGGTCAACGCCTCCAAGAGGCAGGCGGAGGACGCGGTGAGCCTCCCTGCAGGGTCCATCCCACCACCTCCTCCTCCTCCTCCTCTGCCCAGGGGCCTGAACAGAGGATGATCACTGACCTACAGCACAGACACAAGATACCACAAAACTAGGGAAAAAGATTAGGAATATGCGGAATTCTATACAAAAAATTATTTATAATACAATATTTTTTGTAATTTTTAGTGCAATATTTTGGTATGCATTTAGCTAGTTAGTATATGCTAGCATGTTATATTTGTATTAGCTTCTCCTCTGTTTACGTCACATGACACATTGTTGAGACTGCTCCTCCCCCCCCCCCCCCCGCAGGAGGAGCAGGCCAACTCCTCCATGGCCCGGCTGCGTAAGGTCCAGCACGAGCTGGAGGAGGCGCAGGAGCGCACGGACATCGCAGAGTCCCAGGTCAACAAAATAAGAGCGCGGAGCCGCGAGTCTGGGAAGGTACGCAACATAACGTACTATATACACTACTCTACAGCTGACCTAGAATCAGTTAAATAACTATATACACGACTACACTACAGCTGACCTAGAATCAGTTAAATAACTATATACACTACTCTACAGCTGACCTAGAATCAGTTAGATAACTATATACACTACACTACAGCTGACCTAGAATCAGTTAAACAACTATACAATACACTACAGCTGACCTAGAATCAGTTAAATAACTATATACACTACAGCTGACCTAGAATCAGTTAAATAACGATATAAAATACACTACAGCTGACCTAGAATCAGTTAAATAACTATATACAATACACTACAGCTGACCTAGAATCAGTTAATTAACTATATACAATACACTACAGCTGACCTAGAATCAGTTAAAATTTAACTGAGTATTTAACTGTTAAATACTACACATTCCAACATACTATATACAATACAGCTGATGAATCAGTGGCTAATACACATTGAGTAATATGTTAGTGCAGTTACATGCCATTCTTCTGCTATAGGTAAACATTGATCATCGATCAAACTTATATATCGAATGGCTAAATTACCATGTGAGCAAATAACCGATCCAAACAAATATTGTTGTAATTGCATTACTCTGCTCACATGTACGGTCATATTTATTTCACTGTTATTCACCTCTGCAGCCCAAAGATGCTGAGTGAGTCGACTGCAGAGAGGATCCCTGTGCTTCTTGAATAATATATCCATCAATATGAATATATCCAATAAAACATACAATACTATGATGACTTATGGCATGAATATTGGCGTACAAGTCTACTTTTGAAAGGAGTTTATTAAACCTCATAGTTAGGACTGTACAGTGAAATGATCTCTTCAAAGAATTGACAGAAGTACGTCTGAGCCTTAAACACAAACGTTAGCAACACATTACATCAGATTATAAAACAAATTATGTGCTGTGTGTGTTATTAAATAAAGGTTTTACACATTCACCTTTCAGAACCATGACACATTTCTTTGATTTCAACGATATAAAAAACTAATTTTTATAATTGTTAAGATACAATTGATTAAAGCATAACACTGGGCTTCATGACAGCAGACCTCCGCACGGTGGAGGAGTTCCTCAGGACCAGCTTCTCCTGAACGGACCGCATGTTCCCACCGGGGTTCAGAGTTCACGAAATGCATCTTTATGACATCACAAGGGGGCGTGTCCACCCAGATGTGTGACGAATACATGACCCACCCCCCGCCAGTCATCTCAGACCTATCCATCGTACAGACACTCCCACTTGTGATGTCACAAGGGGTGGGGTTTGAAGGTCACGGAGCAGTGTAGTTACGCCTGCAGCGTCCTCGCTCAGAAGTCGTCGTCGTCACATATGTCCAGGTAGACGTCGAACGCCTCGCGGTTGCAGTTGCCGTCCGGCGTGAACACGTACTTGTGAAACGTTCCATCAACGCAGATGGCTGCCGGAGAAGAGAGAACCAAAAGTACATCAGAATTGATCTAAATCTACTTTGAAACTTCATACATATGCCGGACATTTACTGAGCCATTGGCATGTGTATGTCCAATAACAGTACAAACAGTTGAACTTCAAATAAGTATACATTATCCTGGTTCAACTCAATGATAAAAGCAGGTTTCCTGCTCACCGATGACCGAGTTCACGTTCTTCGACGTGTTCTTTCCAAATGCGCAGATGCAGGCGCATTCTGCCGGCACGGTGAAGCTGGCCAGCGACCACTGGCTGTCCACGTACTGACCAATCACAGGGCCCACCTTCCCCACGCGGGCCAACCTAGGGAGAACGCAACATCAGCTTATGCTGGACACTGTGCGATTTTTGGCCCATTTCGAGCAGATTTCTCACTTGTGTGACTATTTTTGGGATTGGGACGACTTTTTGCACATGCACGTGTCGATGAAGCGATAACACCTCACGATCAACTCCCAATACTGTTGCAAGGAAATCAAAGCTGTTTGAAATTCTGGTCACCCCTCATGAGGGTATGGCATCAGATTATCAGGCCGTACAGTGTGAGAACGTGAAGCGTGAACTGCAAACTTGAAACCCTGCGATCTAGTCGTACAGTTTGAGCTGGAGCGGAGCCAAACGATTGAAAATATTGTTCAGTGTCTGCCCAGCTTTATGTTAAATGTTGTAGTTAAACTCCCAGAAACATAACTACCAGAAAGAAAAATCATCACTGAAAAACAAACTACCAGAAACATAACTATTGTCATGTTTCTGGTAGTTTAACTACAGAAGCATCTAACTACCACAAACAAAGCGACATCCACTCCCAGAGACACAGTGACGGCGTCAGAGAGGTGGAGCTGCTGTGTGTCTTACGCGGAGCGGCGGTTCAGCTTGGTGTCCTTCAGGGCGAAGATGTGCACCGTGCCCTTATCGCTGGACGCACAGAGGAACGAAGAGTCGTGGCTGAAGTTGATGCTGGGGAGGAAGACAGAGCAGCCAATCAGGTGCAGGACGCCTCAGAATAAGATCCTCTCATTGGCTCAGACTCCACTGGACCATCAGGGACGTGCGGTGACGGGGGTGGGTGGGTACCAGTATAGCGTGGCGGGGTCGGTGCCCCGGCGGAGCTCCACCAGCTTGTCCCGGGTGGTGGTGTCGAACAGGCGGATGAGCGTCCCCTTGCGGGAGGCGGAGGCGGCCACGCTGCCCGGCTGGTTCAGCGCCACGCAGGCGATCTCACTCTGGTGGGCATTGATGGTGAAGGGGGCGGAGGACGTCCCCGGCTTGGTGTTGGACAGGTCCTGGAGGGACGGACACGGGTGGGGTTAGCTCAGTGGTGCTGGTGGGTGGGGTTAGCTGGTGCTGGTGGTTACTGGTGATGTTTGATGTTTGAAATGGTCATTTCGAAGAGCTTGCATATGGGCTCTGCTGTTTCTCATACCAGTTGCCATGGCTACTGCTAACACCGCTAACTCGCCAATGCTTATATCCCCAGTAGCGGTTTTTCAGGACGGTTTGTCAGTCCCAAGGATTTGCATGTTGGGCGTCAGCGCTCGCCACATCTTAAACCATTCCATGAGGTTCGTGACTAACTTACCACGAGCTGCAGACTGCCACATTTGTGACCTGGGAAGACCAGAAGCTGTTTCTCCATACTGGGACACAAGTCACACAATCCTGGAAGCAACAACAACATCACAAGCCTAATTAGAGTACAGACTGGGTTGGTACGGTACGGTACGGTCCGGTACAGTACAGTGTGTAAGATGTAGCAGTGCTTACCTTTGGGGTTGTCCCTGGTGTCAAACTCAAACAGCTTGGCGGGGTTGTCGGGGAAGCTGTACACGTAGATTCTGTTCTTCAAAACGATAATGATCCTACAGAACACGTGATTGGAGAGCAGAAAAGAGCGGAAATCAAAGATCACGGAAAGGAGTCCCCTAGAAATGTTCCCCCTCCTCCTAACCCTTTCCACCAATGAGATCGCTGCGTTCCCGCAACGCTGTGTACGCAAATTTGATTGATGGGCAACATGGACGTCCCTGAACCAATCCAGGTTGAGACTTTTCAGAAGAGGCGGTCAACCAGAGCAGCTATTGACCAATCCTGGTCGCAGGAGGGCAGCTGTTGCCAGGGAGTCCCGTTAAAGACTTACTTGTCGTGTCTCATGCGCACCGCCAGAACGGGTTTGGTGAAGGTGAACTCCAGCACCAGCTTGTCCTTGGGGTCCCGGGATTCGCAGGCGTCGTCCCAGATCAGCACTGGGACAAAGGACAACTCCCGTGAAGACGTGTTTGTGTGAAGTGGTCACGGTCACGTGTAAACGTAAAAAAAACTCACCTGAGATCTCGGAGAACTTAGGGTTGACTCCGCCTCCTACGACGGCGAGCAGGTTGGAGCGGTGCAGCATGGAGCACAGGGCCACGCTGCCCACCTGCTCGTGGTCTAAGGACATACGTCACTCCAATTAGGACCAATTAACCACTGGCCAATCAGTGGACAGTGGTTATCTTTTTTGTGGCTATTCATTGGCTTTCACCAAAAACAGAAATCCAAACCAAATGTGGCAGTCTGTTGTGAGACAAATGCCAAAACAAGTCTATCATTCCAAATGTCGGACTTATGTAGTCCTGTGTAGCATTTGATATGGTAACGGCCTGGAACGACATTGGAATATTAAAAGCACAACCGTTTTGGATCATTGAATGCGTTTTGCATGTGCCTCGCTTACCGAGGTGGCCTTTCTCCATCAAGGGTTCCACGTTGTAGATCCTGACCCCGGTTTCCATAGCGCAGCAGAAACAGCCTGTCGTGGGACAACATTGATCTTAGTGAGTTTACGTCATGTGAGTGAGATTCCCCATCAGACGGGTCAGGTTAATGTTAGTCTTACTCTGGTCTTGGTTGAACTGCAGACTGTTGACCCCTCTTTGCTGAGCCATGGCGATGCAAAAACCACTCGTAATCCCGACTTCACGGAGCTTGTTCAAAAATAACCAAGGAGATCAAATGCGCTGGTTTCTGGCCGTTGTGTTGCAATGTCGTGTCGGGTTGTTTACCCCCCGCAGGACAGGCTTGTTTGTTGTGACGTCACAGCCAATACAACATGTCTATCAAGGGTTTGATTGACGGATACGAGCGCTACTCCATTCCATTGACACATAACCAGTAATTACTTTTATGAAAATCAAGTCAGCTGGACTACGGGACACATTACATAAAGTCGACGAGCGAAGTGTTGTTGTTTTCCCTAGAAAGTGACGTCACATGCACATGCTTCCGGTTTAGTCCTTCCTGTCACGTGTTCAGTGTCGTCATCAGCCCAATGCGCGTTTAAAATGTTTGTCTGAATTTAAGTCACATTTACAAAAAAATAAGGAGCAAAGACATTTTCTTGTAACAAAGCCTTTTATCATGTCAGATACCAGCAACAATGAGCCAGAACAAAAAAACAAGTGGTGCAGTCATGAGCAATGGGAACCTGAGCTGTAGTTTGTGGACGTCTCAGTCAGACCATCGGGTTATATACAAGCCTAGATGGCGTTTCAGTCTGTATGTGCAGTAGGTATCCGCAAATGCTTGTCCTTCACACGGCGAAACTTATGGAGAAGGTTAATCATAGATGGGGTCCAGTCAGTCTTCACCCTTTCCTTCTTCTCCGCTTCATCTGGTGAAGAGATGGGATGTTAGTAGAGCCATCTGACACACTGGAATGTTCCACAAGCTGCGTCAAGAGTCCAAGACAATACAAACCACATTTGTAAAGGGCTCGGATTCTCCTCATATCCGATATGGTCAAGTAACTCCTCTGGCCCATTTTATCCCCATCCTTTTTGGCCACGATGGTGGGCAGGCCATTTTTAGTGAAGAAGAGGCTTTAAAGAATAAAATGAAGATAATGTCACACTGGGGCAGGCAAGACACCCAACGTCAAGTCATTTACAAGTCATCTGAGCTGTACCTTCCATAGTGCATGATGGAAGCAGGATCGTATGTGATGCCAAACGTCTTGCCTTCGCGCATCAAGAAGTTACGATGCGATCCTGTAAATAAACACTGCATTAATCCACAGCATCAGCCCCATCCCATGTGGAGAAGGACTGACCGTCCACACTGCACACATTGATGAGTTGGAGGGCCCATGCACCAATCCCATGATAATGAAGTTAGTTGGTTCAGGAAGCAAATTTACAAATCCTACTATGGCCAAGACCTGTGATTGGCTGAGCTCAATGAGGAAGTGCGCTACAGTTAAGGTTAGGGAAGCACGTAGAGGGTGACATGCAAGTGTAAGCCAATCAGAGGTGGGCATAGGGCGGGACTTGGCGTGGCCATAGTATGATTCGCAAGTGTTGCCACGACAACGTCACCTTGCTGAATGTTTTCCTGAACCACCCGGATGAAGTCCTGTCGGTCCAGGCGCGTGTGCTCGTGGTGGAAGCCCAGCGCGTGCATGACCTCATGCGCGATGTTTCCGAAGGAGCATGTCGGCCCCACGTACAGCGGCTGCTCTCCCCCCTGGAACCCCACGTAGGACGCACAGCTACCCAGACGCAAGAGCAGATTTAAAAATGGCTGACAATGCACAATATTCTTTGGCGGTCCGTGCTGCCATATTTTTTCCCAGGATGGTAGGGAGAGGTACCTCCCTTTTTCACCTCCGATTGGCTAACAGGCATGGGCAATCTGTTCCACAAAGGGCCGGTGTGGTTACAGGTTCTTTCCAACCAAGCAGCAGCACACCAGACTTGACTCATTTAATCAACTGATCTCAGTCTTCAGAGAGTTGATTTGGTCAAACTGTGTGCTCTTGATTGGTTGGAACAAAAACCTGCAGCCACACCGGCCTTTTGTGGAACAGATTGCCCATGCGAGAAGATTTGTCCTAGCAGTTTGGGTTAGCCCTCACCCAAAACTGCTATGACTAATCCAGACACAATGTAAACAAATAACCACTCAGGGAGAGCCCTTGTAGCCAATCAGGTGAAAAAAGGCGGTACCTTCCCCTACCATCCTGGGGAGAAAAAAATATTGCATCACTCACCTGTTGCTCAGGCTGAAGAACAGGTAGTGTGCTTCGGTGGTTCTCTTGTGGAAGGACACACAGGTGTGTTCAGACAACATCATCATGGCCCTCTCGATGGTGTTCGTCCGGTCAGCTGCACACACATGGTTGGAGATAAAAACACAGCAGACAAACCCTGAGGGGCTCATGAATAACATGACCTACCTAACTCTGGGCCGATCACGTACGGCACAGACACTTTTCCAGCCTCGCCAGGCCACACTGCATCCAAGGCGTTGCGGTCAGTCTACCATAGAAGAAGTCAACCATGAGAGCGAATACATTTTTACACACACAGCTACATAAAACCCCATTTATGTGATGTACTTGTAAGTCTCTGGACAAATGCTGAATGCCGTAAATGTGAATTTGTTTCAATTAAAGCAACCATTGAAGCCCATACGCATTGCAACAAGACAATAAGCTTTGGACATCACCATTACTTACTTGCATAATCATGTCTCCCTCAATAATGGGTTCATGAGTGTTAAACTTTTCTGAAAACGAAGGAAAAGTTCTTAAATAGGCAACAAACTAAATTGCGAAGCTTGCTCTTCAAGCAATTTACACAAATATCTTTTGTTTAATTTACCTTCCAATGTCTCTGGATTACTTTGGGCATTTGTGGCATTGTCCAATGCATTTCCCAAGGCTTCTATATACACACAACAGATTTTCAAGTAAGGGACAAATAACCAATAAATATATATTTCGAAGTAGGCCAATATAGATTATGCAACAAAAGAAAAACGCACCATTTCCGTCATTGTTCAATACATTTCCCAAGGTTTCTATATGCAACAGATTTTCAAGTGAGAAGAGACAAATAACCAATCAATATATATTTCAAAGTAGGCCAATATAGATTATGCAACAGAAGAAAGACGCACCATTTCCGCCATTTGTCACAGGACTACATTGCACTGCAAAAAACAATGACACACAATTAAGAAAAAGTTTCGGTAAACTTAAAAATATGATGTAGAACTGTCTTACCATGCTCAATATACGCTGACACAAAGAGCAGTACTATGAAGAATGACAAAAACATGATATAAAATACTTGCTCCCGATCATGCCCCTGTCCCTCCCAGATCGCAAGCCTTGTGTGGACCAATGTGTGCTAATTGATTGTAAGTAAACAGGCTGCAGGTTAAATAGCGCCCATAACCAACCAGTGCATTCAATAAGTGAGCTCATGAATATCTTATCAATATCAGCTGGGGAGGCTTCTGGTTTATGCATCGTTCCGCTATACTATAGCGTATAGGCTTGACTTGACTACTTATTTGATGCATTTAATTGTTTCAGTGCCGTTTCAATACCTGTAATACTTGGAATACAATAATTACTTCTCTTAGCCGGCTGGAATTCAAAGCCCAGACCGATAGAGGGCGACTACACACATTCAGCTGTGACGTCACTTCCGTTGACAGAAGAAGAGAAGTCCTCCCCAGGTAAATATGACCACATGTAAACAGCCAAAAGTGATGTTTTTCCTTCATACAGCCTTTGTTGTACAGTATGTGTTTTGAATTTGCTATGTATCACGACAGCGTCGTTGCCTTCAACGTTCTCGTGTGATGTCCGTAGTGTCTGTAGCCTACTGTGGTTTTATGTCGCTGCCTAAACAGCAGCGCATATTTGCGGACTATTGAGTTAACATTAGTCTCCTCTATTCTTCACTTGTATCACATTGCAGATCTAACAATGTAGGCGTCTTGTTAAAACTGTGTCGTAGGCTAATATATATGATTTATAATATATATCTATATATTATATGATGTTATATTATATTATATTTACTGTGTATATATTTCATCAGAAGGTGTCAAGATGACTAGATGGGCCAGAGCCAACAACATCCACAAACACAAACCAGTGGACGCCACCCCATGGGACCAGCTCAAACACTCTGCTCAGGGGTCCGGGGCCAAGAGGACGCACCCGGCCTCTCTAGCAAGACCACGCAGAGAAGCCGGCCCCTCGGAGCCTCTGCGGAGGACACAACGGACCGCGGACTACAAGAAGCCCAACAAGAAGAAGAAGGACTACGATAATGTGGACGTGAACGGCTTCCTGGAGTACCTTGAGCAGAGCGGCCAGCCGCTGCCCAGGGGCCCGCAGGACGGGGAGCAGGGCCTCCGGGACGAGGTGGCGACCGCGCTGAGGAAAGACGGCCGCCGGGAGGACAGGAGGGTTAAGAGGCAGACCGACAGGAAGGATAAAATGGTGAGTGTTTTCGTGTTCTTCAGTCCTTTTTGTTTGCGGTATTGGGCCTTTTCTCGACAAACGATTATTCATTGGGCGGAGAAAAATCCGGGCAAGACATAAAAATAGTTAAGTTAAGGGTTAGGGCTTTTTTTTGTCACACATACACAAGGTACGGTGGGATTTTACCTCTGCACTACACAACACATGCA
>JAOTIX010000105.1:2540413-2551784 GCA_027123715.1 Gaidropsarus macrophthalmus | reverse complement strand
GCTGCGTGTGGGGGGTGCGGCGGCGCGGGCGTGCGCGGGCGGGGCGGCCGCGCCGCCCCCCCCCCAGCTGTGCGGGTGTAACATTAGCACTCCACGAATAGTCCGCTACACTTCTGTCTGGGTTGCCGTGATGGAGAGAGAGAGGGAGCGAGGGAGAGAGAGCTGGCATGAGAGGGCGAGCGATAGCATGGCGTCGCCTTCTTGCACTTACTCATGTGTTGCTGCTGACAGTCTCTACCGGAGCACGTCCTACAGCGCTATCCGGCTGACGGGTGTGTGTGTGTGTGTGTGTGTGTGGGGGGGGGGGCGTTATCTAGCTGTGATCTCCACGTGCCTGAGGCCCCACCACGGATGAACCTGTTTCTGCCAGGTCTGCAGCGATCAGAGACCGCCATCCTCTCTCTCTCTGTCTCTCTCTCTCTCTCTCTCTGTCTCTCTCTCTTTCTCTCTCCCTCCCTCTCTCTCTCTCTCTCTCTCTCTCTCTCTCTCACTCACGCAGTCCAGTGAGCTAACTGCACAAGATGATGAGAAGCCAGGAGTCCTGATCTTAGCTCTCTACAGTCAGCTGTGTCTAGATGTAGTTTCTAACTGCCCCCCCCCCCACCCCCCCGTCCTCTGCCTCTGAAAATCAATAACAATGTGGATCGTTTCATCTCTTTCGTGGGTGTTTTCAGTAGCACGATGAGCACAGAGTCGCAGGGCCCGCAGCGGCGGTCATAGAGCCGTTGTCCATCACGTTTAGTGAACAGTGTCGGAGGAAGGCGAGCGAGGACTTCAGACTTTCAGACTTTTAAACTCATGACTCATTGGCTGTCCGTGCTCTGAACACCCGGCCTTCCCCCTGCGGGCGTCACTGCATTGCTCAGTCCGATCTTTCTGGAGGGAAAGCACATCTCATGAAAGGGGAACACGTTCTGTGTTTGTGCTTTTATGATCACAGAGCCATCGTGTCATAAAGCCTGATCTTGATGAGTTAGAGAATACGACCTCTCTTCTCCTCTTTTTCTACCGCTCTCTCTTTCTGTCCTCCTGTCTCTCTCTGTGTCTGTGTGGCAATGGACTCATGTTTCCTGGTGCTGAGCAACACCCAGCTGGTCTATTCTGTGGTTCCATGGGGCCATCCAGGTCTTCATGAAGCCGTCGAAAAGATGTGTTTGGAGAGCCCATTGCCCATTTGGAGGCATTCCCAGCCCGGTTTTCTCTTGGATTTCAAAAGTCTGTAATTCTCGGTCCGCAGACGTATGCAACACAGCCGTTAGGTTTTTAGTCTGTGGCAGATTAAAACTTCCTTTCTTCCTTTTTTGATGTTTGGGCTACTTGGACTTCCTTTTTTATCTGTAGTTGAGATATTTATAGCTGCGTTTTTTGACATGCAGACATGAATCTAAAATTGATTTGCCTAAACACACGCACTTTTGCAAATATGAAAACAGGTGGTGGCGTCACATGGCCACTTTGCTTTGAGGGACATTTAATGCTCATCAATAATTTGTGAAGAGGTTTCCAATGTTTTCATCCAGAGTGCATTTGTGTGTTCTGTGGGAGAGCCGGAACCACGCAGCTGAGACGCTGTGAAGCGGCCTTCTGCTTATCTTTTAATTACTCCAAAATGTTGTCCTGGGTAACTGTGTGTGTGTGTGTGCGTGTGTGCGTGGGTGCATGCAACCACTTCTGTGTATGTGTGTGTGTACACGATTACTCGTTTCATCATCTCTCCAAGCCAATGCCAAAAAAACGCAGGAGTAGAACTGTTGACATTTTGAAATAGTAACAGTGTAGGCGTAATGAAACGAGCTCCAACAGAATGTCACCCCACATCCTCGCATGACAATGAAACCTTCCATGCTAAAGGGCATCAATGTTGCACTGCCATTATTCACCTTTAATTGTGTGTGTGTTTGTGTGTGTGTGTGTGTGTGTGTGTGTGTGTGTGTGTGTGTGTGTGAGGGATCTCTCTGACTGTGGTTGAACAGCAAGGTATTTGAGGTGAGTGTGTGCGGTCTGTAAAGCTCTCGTTCGCCTGACACACTTGTTAATGGTGTATTTGTTAGGTAATACAAATACCATCATCCAAATAATCAGTGTTAACACTGTTTAACACTGCTCATCCGAGCTGGAAATGAGTGACATTTACTTAATGTATCGAAACACGCTCACTTTGCTGTTTGGCTTTATTTAAAATAATATAACATACCTTTTGTACACTTTTGTATATATCTATTCGGGGACTAACCTTTTATTTAAATATACCCTTGTCAAGTACTTGATAGAAAACATAACATATTTATCCCAGCTTAGATGAAGCGCTTGATTTATTTTTGGATAAGGTTTGTAAAGATATAGGCCTTATAAAAACATTTCCGCACAGTATGCTTGGAATGGTTCAGTTCCATCTGCAGCTCTTACTTTGGGATGTTGTGAAGTCATGAACACAAGCTGTTTCTGAACAGGAAGAGAGCGCCGATGTCCTTATCCTTTGGTAGTTGTCCTCAGGACATCTCACTGCTCTCAGCCAATGAAGATGCTGTTTTAAGGACATCTTTCATCGGAGCCGTCTGTTTCCTGGTCAGCAAAGGCTGTATCTCTCTATCTCTCAGCAAAGGCTGAGGTCTCTTAATGAACATCTAGAACATCCTCACCCTCTAAGCCAATGGGGATCAGTGGAGTGTCCGCTGCATATCTTCCTCCTCTTCCTCCTCCTCCTCCTCCCGGACACGCCATTGTTATTCCAGCGAGGAGCTTGGCAGGGAGGCGGTGGTGGAGTGGGCCCTCAGACTGCTGTATCCATCAGGCACATCTGTTAGCATGGTCGCCCAGCCCATTCCCCCAGATAAGTACAGACCCAGGGTGTGTTCACCGCTGGAATGGCTCTGTAGGGGTCCAGGTAATGAAGAGACAGAACACAAAGACACAACCTCCCCACCCCACTACGGATCCTATCCGTGGTGATATCACGCTCGGTTTGGAGCTTTCTCGTATCTGGTGAGTTGCCGGGCAGACGCTGGCGTCTCACTTTGTCTTCTCGTGTGAGCGGTTCCTGGTCACATGGGAACACATTGAGCAGTAGGCAATACGCATAAAATGAAGCTTATTATTAAAACACGATGCAGAAGGATTCCTTACCAGTACATTCATCAATGACATGAAGTGAACCGTTTTTTTATTTCCGCAACAATAAACTAATACACAAAGTCTGAATCTAATAACAATATAATAAATTGTAAACTCTGAAATGATTCAAATGTAAATATATTGTTCTCCTGCTTGGTATCCTCTGTCTCACAAGCAGTAAGACAAACGTTGTGCTGTTATTGTCTGACAATTGTATATATATAAATAAAAACTAAAACGGCACATAAATACATCAGACAGAGTCTCGAGGCAGCGTTGTCGGTTTGCTGTCGGTGGTGTGATGTTTGACGCTGTGGACCGGATGGCCCCTCAGATCAGAGTTCCAGTGTTCTGCTGCTTTCTGTGTAAAACAAAGGCAGCCCTGGGCAGCACAGCTGGAGACCCACTCCGCCATTCGCCACATGCACAGCACCCCTGTGACCAGCAGATTGATTTTGTCACCCTGTGGTTCTCCTCCTTTGTGGGGGCGGTGATTGGAGCACAAATGTAATTGCCAAGGTGTTGTTGTGGTGATGGATATATACCTGCTACATCGTACAGACCTCAGTTGTACTGATGTAACCTTTGTTTTTTTCCATGTGTTGTTAATGTCTTCTGCCAAGTCTAAATCACTCCCTGCTACTACTTCCGTGAAGCACTTTTCTAATGAGTGTTTTTCACTCCAGATCAGGCCCTCGCGGCACCTCAACTCAACATCGCTAACAACATATAGCGCTCACACCAGGGGGGCGGTTCCAATATGCGGTAGCGGTGATAACGGCAAGCGTGGAGAACAGTTCATCAGGGGAATGTTTACCCCATCAGTATGGATACCCTGTTCTGTACGGGGTGGCGTGCTCTTCCCGTACAGTGGAAGTGTTCCCATTGCTCAACAACACAGAAATGAACAGAAATGAAAGACATCCATCAAGTACGCTCCAACATCATGTGTGTATCTGGATAACTGGATCTGGATAACAGGAAAACCAAGGGGATATGAAAGAATGTACAGCGATGCTATCGACCTCTGTCGTGATGGTGATCACGCCGAGACGCTTGGGGAGCGCAGATAGTTTCATATCAGTTGGGTAGGATATTTGAGATGGAAACACGCTTGGTTTCTCATATCACTGACTGGTGATACCTGGTGAACCAAACAATCAAATCCTAGTGAGGTCAATACAGAAGTAGGTCAAGATAGACTTATTTGAATGCCTGCTAGAGGCTGGATTGAGGCCTGCGTGTGTGTGTGTGTGTGCGAGCGCGTGTGTGTGCGAGCTACTGTGCGTGCGTGTGCGAGCTACTGTGCGTGCGTGTGTATATGTACAACTACTCATTCTAATCACAAACTAAACAAAACTCAAACCAGGGAGCCTGAGGCTTTGTCCGATAATGCCAGCTCAAACCAAGCTCTTCAGATTATTTCAACTCTGTGCCGATAAACACCTGTTCTCATTGAATTCTTCATCCCACTTCCTCCACCCTACGGTCCCCGAAGCAAACAATTCTAGCCGGCCTTTAATGTTTCTCCATTGTGGTCTGACCTTTCATTGAGCAGATCCCAATGAAATATAAAAAAATGATTTGGCGCCGCCAGCGAGTTATTAGACCTCCATCAGATATTGGCGTCTCTGGAGGCTGAAGGCCCGTCTCGGAGGCCAGCCTTATCTTATCCCGTCCCTGTTTGTGAACCACAACCTTTCCAAAAAGTTTGGCACTCGCTCCGGCACATTCTCTGCGTCACCGCGGCGTTTTTCTTACATTGGCCCTCACACCATTTACCCCGGGGAAATCTGGAGTTTTATCAACCCCACTGTAACTCTCAGCCCAGACGAGGAAGGGTTTTGTGTCATCCGTGTCCAGGTCAGTTGCTCTTCGATTCCTCCTCTTCCTCATGAAGGACGTGTGGGCTGCTCCCTGGAGGTGGACCCGTTGACTCATGACTCCGAAGGGAAGCGGGAAGCAGAAACCTCCGCACGAATCGACCGCGCTGCTACACAGACTCAAACTTCTCAGACTTTACTTCTGTCTCCGCAAATAAAAGCATTGTAGCCCTTCACCGTGATCACCTATCCTTCGATGCCAGGCTGTTTTACAGGATGGTCCGTTCTTCCGTGCACCACGCTGTCATCTTAGTCAATATTTACTCAATATTGCATTTTATTGTCACACACACACAAGCTATAGTGAAATGCAGCCCAAGGAGCCCTCTGGTCCACGTTCAGCACACAGTGAATGTTACTTATGACATGCTGCAGTGTGCTTTGGTACTCTTTACTTTATTAGCCGCGTGTGTTCCTACATCACCAAGGTTACATTTGACATTCATGTGTTATGCAGTGTGTGTGTGAGAAAGAGAGAGGTCAGGGCTGGGTCAGATATACATTGAATCTGTCTTCCGTAGCTGAGGGCGTGAGAGGAGGGAAGGGAGAGAGAGAGAGATGGGGTGAGATGAAGAGAAAGAGAGCGAGAGAGACCGGGAGACTGCAGCTGCATATACACTGGTTTGCATACAGGTCTCCGCTGGCTTTCATTATGTCACCGCAACAACGTGATGGATCGATATGGGCCGCTGTTGGCCAGCAGTGTCAATAAATAAAGATGTAATTTGCGATCGTAGTGGCTCCCTCGGCTCTGGGTGTTGAGTTCATATTCTTATTCTTAGTGTTTTCGCCGAAGGATATTGTCCTTTGTGAACTTGCGTTATTTACATCCTCTTCACTGATGTGTCTGTCTACAAATACTGTAGTGTTTGTGGACCCCTACGAGGTGTCACATATACGCTGCAATGAGCACTGGATAGGTTTTTCATAGGTGTGTTTCATATGTATTATCATGATATTCTCCTCATCTTATTTTCATAGCAGTACTCACCACCTCCCCACCTTATTTTATAGCAGTACTGAGACGGGCCTCCAGATCTTTGTCCATCCCAGATAAAACCTGCAAGAATCACACTTGTAATCGACAGTCCGCTTCACTTGAAGTGTTATTTTGGGCAACATCTGCAGAAGAGCACATCCGAACAACCAACCTCCAACAAGTAGACCGTTACTAATCACACCACAATATCCGTGGTTGACCTCCCAAACAGACAAACAGCTGCGGAAACATGAGCATGAGTTTAGTTTTATGTTCCCGGTCTCCCATGGGACCAAACTCAAAACAACACTGGTGAGGGCTGCAGAGCGTATTACATTCACTCTTTCTCATTGGCTGAGAGGTAATTGGCAGACAAACCAGGGCAAATGACACGACCCCACCTAAATGCTGTCTGACTCTACTAATGAATAACTTAATTCAGCGGATCAAGGAACCAGCGACAGTTTGTGACATACGCAGTTATAAAGAAAATACCTGTTTGTATGACACAGGATTAGGATTTGGTATACACTAGTAGGATATGATTTATATATAGTAGTAATGTATCTGGAATATGTGATGTTGATATAAACGGGGAAGTGATTGGTTGAAGATGGGTATAGGGGTATAGGGGTAGGGGTATATGGGCTCATTCACACTCTTTGTACCCTCGCAGCTTGCCACACTTTACTCCTCGCCTTCACAATGATGTCATGCTGCGAAGTCACATGACTCCCGTTCGGATTGTCGTTACCCTGGTTACCTTTTTGGTTTCCACCCGTGTGTTTTGCAAAAAAAAACAAACAGCCACAGCGTGTGACTGATGGTTAAAAAAAAATATCGAACAACGCTTTTGTCTTTCCTGTGAATGGATGAATAAAGGAGACATTAAACCGCCTGACTGTTTGCCTGCGACCATCGGACCCAGCCTCATTGTTGCTCTGGTCGGTGCCTCCATCAGAAGGTCGCGGAGGCAGCTTGCACTTCCGGGCTCCACGCCCTCTGGTCAGCCTCCGCCCTTACCCTCCGCCCCATCAGTCGGTCGCAGGGTAAACACATCGGACACCTCATTAATCCGAGTCGGCCACGTTGACGTTTTCAGCTCTGGGTGAGAATTGGTTTGCCACCTCTAAAACATGGCGGGTTGCCTTGCCAACATGTTTTTTTTTTTTTTTCAAAGTCGAGGATGATTATGTATAATGAAGTTTTAATGGGATTGATGACGCTGGCTTCTTGGCGGCAGTGAATCCTCTTCCCACGCTGCATCCCAGTTGTTCCAACATTTACCTCTCTGAGCTGGGCTAACACACATCAACACACACACACACACACAGGCTCACAATATGCAGCTTCTGCATTTGTTTATAGAAATCCTTTATTTTATTTTATGACAAAGATTGTTGGTTTAAATTACAGTGTTCACGTTCACCTCTTTACTGCACTTGTACAGCACTTGACAGATAAATATGTCACAAATGATATCCGCACATTGACAAATGATATCGGTATTCTTTTGCAGAATAAGTCTCCTCTTGCCTTGAATACTGATGTGTAAACATTCATTTTTATATGTTTTTCTATTTGAGATATTCCAGTCTGAACATGGATGATGGGCATCCCATTTTTTTCTGAATTAAGAGGGTGAAAGAAAAAATGAATCCCACATTTATTCACGAAGCAAATCTTCATTGAATGAAAACTATAAAACAACATCCAAAAATGTGAATATATATATATATATATATGTATATATATCATTGTGCGTTATTTGAAAATCATGTAGTCATTTTATGTCGCCGGGCTATAACCATACATCAACATCTATAGTATTCACTTCATCGTTTACAGGAAGTAAGACCCCTCACAAGACATGTTGCAGAAACATGATCCAGTCCTTGTCTTTGTGTCTGGCTGTGAACTAAGGCATAGATCAAAGAGCAGCCAGACTCCCACATGGCCAAAGATAACACAACCAAAGAATTCATCCTGTGTCGGCCTTCAACCCACCACCTCCAAATCAGTATTCTACTCCACAGTATTCCATGCAACGGTACTGCGCGGTGGATTTTCATAGGCCCAGGGTGTCTGTCCACATGCTGGATTTCCTCAAACAACTGCAGGTGCGGGCGGTCTCCATAGCACAGAAGCAACGAGGGTAAAGACGGGGAAATCCGCGGACCAGCATACGAACTTGGTTATGGATAATCCGTGCTGATGTGTGGATTTTCCCTTCTTTCTACCCTCAAAACCTTGAAGCCCGCCAGACAAGTCTCAGGTTTGCGCTGGTGCCGGCCCGGTCATGTTACTGAGACACGTTCAGTCGGAAACCCTTAATAGGAACATGTAAAATCTGACAGTGGTGGGGTTAGGGGGACGCCGTTGGTGGTTTAAAGCCAGTCTCTGTCCAGATTCAGGCAGTCCATCAGGACCCACAGACCAGCCAAATAAGATTCTGAGTCCCCTGAGCAGAGCATATGGAAATTATATGCATATTCGTTCACCAAAAAGTTTGTACAGTATATTTTCAGGGCTTCAAACTTTTATCTCCTTTGCTATAATAATGTTATTCCCACTGACTCACTCATAAATGTAATATCATTTGATGATCATCATAATTTTGGGTGTACATATTATTATGAACGCCTCAATCATTTTTAAATCTCTGGCCTCTCCAACTGTCTTAACAAGAAGCTGGCTAGCAAATCATTTCTTATTACGCTGGACAAAAGAGATCTTTAGAAGTGCATTAATTACACCGTTAGCTCAGTCCTCACTCTAGGTTGCACAATGGCACATTATGACCCACAGTGTGAGCCTTATCAGGAAAACCTTGCTTTGAGAAAACTGTGCAGGACAATAGATGGTAGAGCTTAAAGCATTAAACCCCTCTCTGTAGGAACATGGTGTATGTGGCAAAGTGGTTATCTTAATCGTGTTAATGCACTGTAAATCTTGTAAAAGTTTCTTTAGGATTTCACTATCAAAGGCAAAAAATAGAGCTTAAGGCTACAAGCGAATTCTAACCCAGCTAAAAGTTTTGTTCAAAGTGAAAGTGAAATGACAGAGACCATCACCATGGCATGAATATTACGCTCCAGATGAGAGAAGTCCTTTTCGGCTCATCCACATTTAACGTTTAACACATTCATCACTCAAGATTGCATCAACCAACACGTCACTTTCGCTTTGCCGTGTCGTTCCTCAGTTCATGTAACACACTGAAAGAATCACAAGAACATGGCGGCAAACTGTTTGTTAATCACAAAATGCTGGAGGCACTTGAGCTCACATCAGCTCATTGTGAAGAGAAGCTACCCACCAGGGAATACAAGGATACTTAATTGCTTTTCATTGTCTGGGTTTCTTTGCGGAGGCATTCAACAGCATTCCATGGCACCTCTCCTGATCTTTGTCGGAATGGAAAACAAGACATTGTTTATGAAAATCCATTGAACCTCATGTAGTGGGTCGTCGCCATGGTATCTGGTGTTCAACCATCATTTAGAGCCGTGATAATGTAGAGGAAAATGATGATGCTCCGTAGACCCCATAAGAAGGCTGTGGTGCCCTCTCTTGTGGAGAGAGAGCGAGAGCAGGAGAGGTGCTGCTATGCCACTGTGAGCTGGTATACACGTTTGTACAGTCCCTCAAACCTTTCTCACAAAAGACATTTTATTTCATTTTTTTCATTTTAATTAAAAAAAACAATTTGGACATGTGCAGTGAGATTTACTCATAACTGGGGACTATCACTCCCTAAAGATGTGTCCGTCAGGGGACTGTCATTTTCATGTGAAGTATAATCATGTTGTGCAAACCCTCTTTGAACCTTCATTGAAGAACGTTGATGAACGCCGTGACCCATGGTTCAGCGTCTCCTGGAGAGAGGTCCTCCATACTCAAGGGGAACCTTCTGTCTTTGCTGAGGGGAAATGGTTTCTAGTCCTAACACTGTTGAGCCCTTGGGCCTTGGGGGTCGTTATGATTTAGTCACGTCCTTTCCTCTCACCTGCCATACATCCATCTCTGTTTATCAGTCCTATTAATACGTTTTCATCGGCGTATCGGTATCTGCGGTGGACACCAAACTGAGTCATTTCGTTTTTCAACATTGGCAGATGATGCTTGAGTAATCCCGTTGTCAGGATTGTAATCAGTGTATACTATGTACAGATATACAGATCTATCTTCGGTTCGACCGGCGGGGTCAGGTCCGGCAGCAGAGAAGCTTGTGAAAGACGTTCCGGAACTCGGTGTTGAAGGCGGTGTAGATGATGGGGTTAACGGCGCTGTTGACGTAACCCAGCCAGGTCACCACGGAGATGAGCGTGGGTCCGATGTTGCACGACTCGCACAGAACGTTGGTGACGTGCACCACGAAGAACGGCGTCCAGCAGGCCAGGAACACACCTGCAGTTGGACGGGTAAGAGCAAAGGCGCGACCGTCGCAGTGGCGGCGGCGGAGATGCGCTCTGCGTTAGCTTGCATTTCACCATCATGTGGCTTTCTATTGGGCGCATGAATGTTATATGATGAATATTTTTTAAACGCGATATTCATGCAGCACATGAAGTCCGTTGCTTGCAGAGACGTTAGTCAGCTGAGGCAAATCGTTTCCATGGTGATGAGCAGCCTGGTGGGCTTTATGTAAAAACCACAATTATCACATGGTATATAAAACCCAGTTCCTACACTCATATGCATCGAAACAACACTAAACTTTTTGTTTGTGTGGGATTTACAGAAAAAACATTTAATGCTTTCGTCTACAAATTGTTTGGGTGATAATCTTTTAAGCCCCTGAAAGCACCAGGTCCAGATGGTTAAAGCCCTCCCCATTGGTCCGCTTTCCAAACCCGAAAGCTGACTCAACGATCTATCGAACTCCGTGTCATATGTAGTGGTTTACCTTTAACCACCCATGATCAAGACGCCTGCGGGCTCACCACTGACATGTGCTCTGTAATGCAGTGCATAGGGCGCAGCCACTCACCAACCACAACCGGGAGGACCTTCATGGCCTTGCGCTCCCTGCCGCTCACCCGGCTGCTCTTGCTGTTGCGCCGCTGCCTCTTGACCCCCAGGGCCTTTGCCAGGCCGTTCTCCCTCCCGCCGGCCTCCCGGGGAACCTTCTCGGTGGCGTCCGCGTCCGACGCGCTGTCCCCCTGCGTGGTCATGGGGTCGCTGTCCGCCGCCGTCACTGCGCTCGCCCCGCCGTCCCGCCCCCCTTCCTCCCCCTCTGCCTCCGGCCCCAGCGGCGTCGCCAGGGGCGTCGACACCACGGATACGGTGGACGGCGACGTGGGGCTCAGCCCGGCCGGCACCATGTACACCACCTTCTCCCTGGCGCCCGCGCCGCCCCTTGCCTTGTCCCGCCGCAGCGCCGAGCTGAGCTGCA
>JAOTIX010000105.1:2523243-2534019 GCA_027123715.1 Gaidropsarus macrophthalmus | reverse complement strand
TTCCCTTGTTGCAAGTGCATGTTCTCGCCTGGCTAGGAATGCCAAGAGGAAGGGGTGTGGTCGCGCTCCACTTCCTCGGCTGGACCCAACAGGAAGTGGCCCTGTGGGGGGGGGAGAATGGGTGTAATGTGTTGAGAGAGAGCGAGCAAGAGAGAGATGGGATCTAAGGAAGGGAGAGGCTGGGAGGGCTAAAGGCCAAAGCTAATGACCCAGGGCCAGACGCTCTTCCATTTTGATTGCTGCTAGCTCTTCGCCCTGCGGCGCGTGGACAGTTAGATGAGCTAGCTCTGTGTTACCCGCAAGGCGGGTTTCAGGGAGGGAGAATGGAGTTCTAAACCAGAGCGCCGCGGCTAACAGCCCTGCATGCGTTTGCCGTGCATCAGCAGCAGACACTGTATACACTAGTCTGTGTAGAAGGAGCGCGACTCTCAAAGACAGGACCTGCATATGCACACATGATGTCATCTGTTTACCAAACACACGGCTGGAGGTGCTTGGCAACGCCGAACGAGGTGCGCGACGCTGCGTCGTACCTGTCCAGTTTTAAAGCATCACAAACATAAGCCTGGTGTCATGGCGTACACACACACACACGGTGATGGAGACCGCCCCGTTCATCCAGACTGCTAACGTCTCACCGTGACGACCAGAGGAGGAATATACAACGGGGCAGGATGCATGCTGTTCAGCGGCTGCATTCACACCGCTCAATCGCTCAATCTCTTCGCCCTTGTTCCGACCGCCAGCAGCATTCATCGCCTGGCAGGAGGCGCGTCTGTTTGCGCCGACTACATTGTGTTCTGAAATAGGGGCGATGACCTCACCGCTCCGCCGCCATGGCCTTGTACAGTTTGTTTTGATTTTCGCCAGATCCCTCCACACCCTTAGACACACACACGCACACACACGCACACACACACACACACACAGGCACTTTGGACTGTTCCTTTCCCTTCCTTTCACGGCTGTAACCAAAACAACGCAGTATAAATGCTGCGTCACGTCATTCGTTTCCTGACCTCTCTGCTCCGACACAAGTCCCGGGGCTAAAGGTCTTGGTGGACTAAAGGTCTTGGTGGGCTTGTTTATGCCTTTGTCCTGTCATCACAGCACGCGCACTGCGGTGTCCTCGCGGCTCACCGATTTAGCGGGCTTATCGTTCACCTCCCGCCGACTTAATCCAGCAGGTCTGCAGGGATTAGCACTCGCACACGCGGCTCTACGTAGGAGCAGGGTCCGGTGTCCGGCCCGTCTCCATTATTCAGAGATTTCAGCGCCCATTTCACCGCCAGACACCCTAGAAGTGGCGTCCTATTTCTGGAGGTTTCTCCAAACCTTTGACGTGTTGCTATATATAGAGCGTCTCAGCCGTCTCCTTCATGTCTTGAAGAGCATCATCGCACCATGTCTCTCGTGTGCTCTGCGATTGGTGGCATCACAGACCGTATCAGGGCCGTGATTGGCTCCGAGCTGCAGGCTGTGATGTGACACACCTGGCCTGCCTCTCCGCTGGACATCAGACACCAGCGGGTCGCACGCACGCACGCACGCATGCACACAGAAACTGGGACGTCAACCATTAACTTTCCATGAGGAGGACCTCTGATGGACTGAGTGGGTGGGTGGGTGCAGGAGATGTGCTTCAGAGATTGGTCCATAACAAGGAGGGCTGTCTCTAGGACACATGGCATGGGGGGGGGGGCAATTTGTGCTTCATTGGCACCCTGTCCTGTTATTATCTAGCGTTTCCCATATAAGGGCGTGTAGGCCTGCAAGACCTGACTTTGGACTCACCCGTGTGTTTGTGTGTGTGTGCTTTTACTAGCAGCCAAGCGAAGCTGCACTATGCCCATGTAAGCACACACACACTGCACACAGAGATTTCAAACATCTCACAGGAGTACTTGCGCGCACACACACATTAGCTACATACTGCGTCTAACATTAGGTCAGTCATTAGACACTATTAGAAACCATTTCATAATGAGATGATGAACAGCGGAAGCCTGGAGGAATACACTCGTAATGGACTTCATCCTATTTACAGCCCTGAATGCACTGCAATGTCTGCGCCTGCAGCCCCTCATGTGCCCAGGCCCGGGGTGCACGGCAGGCCAGAGACGCCTGACTGAGCCCCCTATCACCACCAGGCCCTGGTGGGATGCAGGCCGACCCGTGACTCATGGCTGGTGTTTACACTGTAATCACTGCTGCAGTAACACCCTGTCTCTCTCCCTCTCTCTCTCTCTCTCCCTCTCCCTCTCTCTCCATCAGAATGTGGAGAAGGACAGGGAGCGACGCACTCAGCTCAGCGGTGAGGAGATCCGGCAGAAGGTGGAGCAGTACAACACTCTCACCAAAGACCACCTCAAAATGACACTGGTGAGCGCACACACACACACAGCCACAGACACGCAGCATTCCTTATATTCCAGGTGAGTTTTCCAAGCCTATCAAAAAGAATGGGCCTTTGTTTCTCAGTAGATTTAATTTCATTGTATCGTCCGTCATGAGGTCTGATCAAACTCGAGTGCAGGACAGACCAGCCTCCTCATGTGAAGCCTCCTGGAGGTCTTCCAGAGCAGGAACGCTCTGAGCCCTCTCTCCCTCCAGCATTCCACCGCAGTGTTGCGCGCTGTGATGTCACGGTCTGGCTATTGTCTGTGCTTCCTGGTCACGTGACCCGGGAACGCTGAACCCGTGACTCCTCTGAACGGATACACTCCTCTTTGATGAAGGGTTTTCAGGACGGGGGGCTGAGCCGGAGAAATTAGTGATCTTGTCATAATATTAAGCTCTGTGCTAAAATAATATCCGCTGGTCCTGAGGAAGAAGGGGAAAAGAGAATGAATGTGATTGAAAAGATTTTAGCGAGTGTGAAATGACATCTCTGATAACTAAAATACCTTCTGGTCAACCTGCTGCACCACGGAAGCCTGGTTCTACCAGACCGTCGTACTTCATTTCATTTGTGCAGAGGGTCTGGAATCGCTCAATTGACAAACGTTTTCTCACCGGAAGGCAGGTGTCTGTTGAAGTTTAAAACTATTGGATCTGCCCAGTGCCACTCAGGATCTGCCACAACCAATTCTTTTGGTTGTGACGTATGTCATGCGCCGAGACCGGCCGAACAACGTAGCGCGCAGGCTGTAAACAAGCAACACCAACCATAGACATCCTATATTGTATAACCAACATAGTATATATCATATGATATAATATATATATATATACATAGTAATATAAGGCTTGCGTGTAGTTCAGTGCTCCCCGTTGTCCGCTACGTGCAGTTGTGTCCCAAACTCCCCGGACACCTGGCGTTCGGTTTTCTACCATCATGTTATAATAAGGGTTAGGCGCTCAAGGGATCACGCTGGTTGCTGGTGCTTTGCGGGTAGATCTCGGCTCGGATCGAACAATCTCGCGATTCTCGTGAAGGTTTTGACCCCCGCAAAACGCCAATCAGCTGGGTGGTTGGTGCATGCTTGGTTGCCTGGTTGAGTCTCGGCCCGGATTCGAAACATCGAAGTGGGAGATGCTTGAAGAAGAGTCGATTGACTTCCGGGTTCTCTAATCTGTATGCAACAGCAATCAGCGTGCGGGAGCGCCTGCTCTCTTTTTCCATTAATGATTCGATGATGTATATAATTATATTAATAATATAATTATATTATTATAACTCCTTATTCGTTGTGTATTTTATTACATTAATTAATAATTTACATTAATGAATAATCAGTGCCGGCGCTCCGCACACGCAGAATACGTACCGCACTGGGCGGGAACCGAAACAATCTGTCTCGTAAAAATCATCATTATAATAATAATCATAACGCGATATATATGCATCAATCACAGAGGACGTTCTTCCTTCCTATAATATCAGTTTAGTGACCGTGGTACATGAACACGGTTGTATCATTGCGTGACCATGCGTGGTCATGTCAACACATGGACTAGCATGATTAGATTCTGCGGTCCAGTGTTGGCCCATCTGTTCATGTGACATATCGAGGTGAGGGGGTGTCTATCTCATGGACTGGCTGGCAGACGCAGTGACGGACAACATGACGTGCGCTCAGATCACTTTACCAATTAGCCGTCTGCTGTCCAGATTAGCCTAGCCTTCTCGGTGCGTTTCTGTGTTCTGTTTCAAACACTCGCTCCGTATTTGTCCGTATATGTTGAAACAGGCTCATCACATACTGTTTCTGTACTGCTGTGCCTGGTGCTGAAATACTTAAATTGAAGTTAAAAAGACTGTCTTGTGTGTTTCCACCACAGACACGTTCCTAACTGTATTATTATACACCTAAAGTCTCCCCTCTCCCTCTCTCTCCCCCAGATCCCCAGCGGGGAGTACACCGGCTTCATCAAGGTGCAGCTGGAGCTGCGCAGGCCGGTGACGGTGCGGGGGGGCCCGGGGCCGGGCGGTGCCGGCGAGGAGGCCTTCTACCTCCCGCGGGGCTCCACCAACACGCTGCACATCAGCTCCAACAGCACCGTGCAACAGGTGAGCGCTGCACGGCCCCCCGCTAGGGTCATGTGACTCACGCTAGCTCCTTTCAGACGGGCTCAGCGCCACGCAAAGGGGGCGTTCCCCTTTCTCTCGCTTCGACCAATCGCGTGGTGGCTGGCGTGGCTCTACGGTCTGGTCACTGGTGGACACACGCTGGTGTTCGTAAGAAACGGGTCTGAAAGGTTTCAGGTCCATGCCGTGTACAGAAACGGGAAGCAGTGTTGTGATTCCTAAATCAGGCTGTGCATCTGTGTTTACGATACGGCCCGTGTCTCGTGACCCCCACATAGCGCGGTTACTTCAAACGCTCGGTTCAGTTCAGAAACCCGCCGGCTCAGAGAGAAGCCAGCAGGAAGTAGAAGCAGAGTAGAAGAGTAGACGCGGGCCGCATTCTGATGAGGTCACGCAGGTTTAGCTCTACATTTGCGTGTGTTTTCTGACTGGAATGCTGTGGACTGCAATAAGAAACGTGTGTTTGGGTGGGTTTGGATTTTAACTGGTGTTTTTGTTTTTGTTTAGGTGATCGTCGCTCTGTTGAAAAAGTCCAAAGTGGCGGACAACCCCGCAAAATATGCCCTCTACAAACGCTACAGCAGAGAGGAGCAGGGTAAGTGTGTGTGTATTTGTGTATATTTGTGTATTTCTAGTCGTTGAACCCCTCTCTGTTGCTAGATACCACAGGGCACTCCCCGCTATCAACACTTTCACAAGAATTCACACACACACACACACATATCTAACATACACACACGCTGTACCAACTGTCAGCTGTTGCTGGGCTTCATGAGCCTCCAGCCCCCTGAGACAAAGAGGAACTGAGCTCCTCACACTCTGTCTCCAGCACATACAGTGTCAAACACAAGACACTTTCCCCTCTCCTGGAGGTGGTCTCACAGAGAGCTAGCTCCAGGTCACAAACTAAACATGGATTCTTTAAACCCCACTGTTGGTTTATATCACTGCACGGTAGTCTGGTGTCATGATATATTTGGATATATATGTTGTGTTCCTCTCTGAGTCGAGCAGTGGTTTGTTTGTGAGTCTGGGCCTAGCCACTCTTATTTTCCGTAAGACACAGCGTTTAAAGGTTTAATTTGGTGTTACGGGATAGACTGAGCTCTAGTGCTGCGTCTTTACGGTTTTCTCTAAAGAATGTTGAGCATGAGTTACAACCACAGGGAGTTTGTGTGTCTCTCTCTCTCTCTCTCTCTCTCTGCTGTCATTCACTCACCCTCGATGGGGTTCTCTCACTCTCAGGTCAACTCAGAATAGCTTTATTGGCATGGAAAATAAACATTTACATTATCACCAAAGAGGATAAAACAGGAGAACAGTGCTCTGCCCGTTTCAGTTTGCAACCGAAAAACCTAAGTGCATCTCTCACTGTGTGTGTGTGTGTGTGTGTGTGTGTGTGTGTGTGCGCGTGTGCGTGCGCGTGTGCGTGTGCGTGCGTGCGTGCGTGCGTACTCCAGTGTACGTGTGTAAGCTGGCGGAGGTGGAGAAGCCGCTGTACCTCCGTCTGGTGGCGGGGCCGGACGCCGACACGTTTGGCTTCGTCCTCCGAGAGCAGCAGACGGGCGAGGTCATGGTAGGTCATCCTGTTAGCATATGTCGCTACGAGCGTCTCCGCAATGCACGCGTCCAATCAGGACACTAGTACCGCCAGCAGGACGGGTTGAACAGAGGTCTCCATGACGTCTCATCCATCCCAGAATAACCTCCTCTCTCCTCCTCCTCCAGTGGGAGGCCTTCTCCATCCCTGAGCTCATGAACTTCCTGCGTTTCCTGGAGAAGGAGGAGAAGGAGCACGCTGAGGCCATCGTCAGTCGCTACGACAACTACCGCCAAAAACTCCAGGAGGCTCTGCGTGCCAACCAGGGCGCGTCTTAGCAACAAGGGGGCAACAGAATGACGACAACAACAACAACGACAACCAAAACTGTAACCCCTGAAACATGACTACTGAGGCCCAGCAGGCCGGCGGACTCTGAGGCGACCTGGGATTGGCTAGCGTGGAAGGAAGCGTCTCCTCTCATTGGACGAAAAAGATGCTCTTCTCATACTCATACTGGAGGTGTGGTTTGAAGACGTATGGGGGGGACCTGCCACCACCGCCCCCCCCTGACACGGAGGAGATGGACTGCTCCTGTACTGGAGGAGGAGGGGGTGGGACATTGGTTCAGCCCAAGCAGAGGAGGCCTCTGTCTCCCCGGACATGGCTGGTTTCACCGTGCCGTCTCTCTCTCTCTACCCCCCGGCCAAAGCTCTCGTTGTTGTCCTTTGTTGTGTTTTTGTATTTTTTTTTTAATTCCCTTGTTTGAACGGAAAGATCCTCAATCGTGGGACGTTTGAAAGTTTTTCGTTTTTATTATTTAAGCGTGTCGCATTTCTGTACATAGTGTTTCTGTTAATTTATGTGGGTGATCTTTTCTCTGTGTCGCATCTTCAGATAGTCTTATTTTATTTTGTTGAAATCTTGAGCGAGGCGCGGTGGAATCTGAGGTGTCTCCGAGGGCGGTCGCCGGTCAGTTCCTGTCTTTGTGGAGGACGGTGGTCCTCCGGTCAGTTAAGCTAGCTCAAACCGGACCGATGTCGGCTGGGCTTTGAGAGGTTGAGATGTGACGGAGTTCGATGTGCTTTCAGAACGTTTAAGTCCAGAAACAAATGAGATAAGTTGATGTGTGTGTGTCGGGGGTTTGATGAGATGGAGCCGTGTTGAAGGCGATAAAACGTGGGTATTCTTTGGTATTCAAAGGGTTTATGGTTGATGGAAAGATGGCCGCCATGTAGACAAATGTGTGTTTTTGTTATGGAGTCCCAGGAAGGTATTTTATGGACGTTGATATGGATTATGACCTCCTCGTAAACACAGGACCTTCGCACCGTGTAGAGGAGAGGGGGGTGGGGGGGGGAGAAGGTTCTGGAAACAGGAAGTAGGTCGTTTGACAGAAGGAAGAAGGAGCAGAGCTCTGGGAAATGGGTATGAGAAGGAAATGAGGCAAGACTGGGAAGGAGGCTGAAGATGAGGGTGAATGTAAACATGAGCTGGAGAGGGGATTGACAGTGCCTCATCGCAAACAGAAGATAATCACAGGTCTTTGAAAAGCAAACTTTGGCTGATGTATTTGGTCCAAGCTTTACAGCCATGAATCACACACTGAACCAACCGGGGTCTGCAGAACCTGGGCGTAGCACAACGGCTCTGTACGGCGCCCCCCGACTGGTGGTATCATTCAGAGCTCCGTCTTATCGTAGCAGGGTCTTCTCCGGCCTACAGGACTCTGACGTAGGAGTAGACCCTGGATCGTGACATGGATTGGTTCGGGTCGTCGGCATGTGTGACTGAAGAGGCATGTGTTCAGCGTGTATCAATTAACCAATCGCATGGCACAACGGTCGACCGTCGCTTTACCGTATATCTGCACCCGGGAGGGCATTGGCTCTATGGGCATGAAGAGGGGCTTTCTTATTGGTTGACAATCAGTCCAAGGAAACGTATGGAAAGTTCTCCTCTGAAATGGAATGTGTATCAAAAGGTGATTGTGTCGAGGAGTCCAGTATAAATGGCTGACCGTGGCCCTGGAAGATGTGCTTCATTCGGATGGTTGTCGACCACTACCACCTAGTGGCCAAAGAGCGTCACTACACCATTGAGTTCAGTGTCTTAACAAGCAAGTGAGAATAATGCAAACAGGCCTATAATTATATTTTACGATTTTGTTTTTATTGTATACTGTAACCAAAGATATTTTTTATAAAACATGCAGTTTATTAGGCGTTGCCTGGAGCAAATTTATTAGATGCCACGTCCTGTCGGAGTGGAAAATAGTTGTATTTTATTTAAAAGGGTTTTCAACCCAAATTTAAACTTAAAATGTAATCTTTTTTTAAACACTGGGTAATAGAGTTTATGAAGTTTGGAATGGAATCTCTTTGTGGGGGAAACATATTAGGACCTTAAAGCCATGTGTGTTGCTGACCTGTACGGTCAACACGGTTTCTCTGTCTGTACAGTTTATCACAGGTGGACTCAAGGCCCTGAACATGCACGCACACTCGCACTCATACACACACACACACACACACACACCAGGGCCTTGTCATAGAGCAGTCCTAGTATAGACCTAAAGTATCTCTTGGGCACTTTAACCTTTTATAATTCAGGGAATATGGAATGTTTTTTAAGACCTTTTTTATTTTTGTCAACTTTTTCTTTTTATTCCGTTGTATCGGGTGCCTTCGCAGCGTTCTTCCACCCCACGGCTGAACGCCTGCTGAATCCTGTTGTATCTCGTTGGTGATGTAATCTCGTTCATTGTCAGTTATGCTACACCGCTGTGTGACCTGGAGACTCTGCATTTAATTTTCTGCATCCTTTGTTCTTCCTGGTCTCCCAGCGTGAGGCGTTTCTTTTCATCGTTCGTCTCCATGTGTGTCGATAAGCTTCCTCTCATCTGTACACTGTGAATCCATAACCTGTCACTCAAACACTCGCAGGTGTTCTCATGGAGGATGATGTCATCGCGACCAGCGCCTCGTCCACCCCCCCACTGTAGAGCCGTGGCCCTACTGGTCACATGGTTACGGGGCTGGGCGTGTCTGAGTTAGCTGGGTGATGCTTGGTTTTTCAGAGCACTCTCGTTCAAGCGTTTTAAAAGATGTGTTTTCTATGCTCGATCGCAAAAGGGACCGGGTCATTTTCTCGGTCCTGAGCCTGCTGTGCTTAGATGTGTACAATCTTGCGTCTCTACGTTGCATGCCGGTTATGTAAGCAGTTAAGTCAAATGCCAAAGATCTTAAGTACTTCTTATCATATTATTCTGAGTGTTCAGCACAACCATCGGATGAATGCAGCCCTAAGCGTGTCTGAGGGCTGTGACTCCTGCATCACCTTAGCCAAGTGTTTCACAAGCATAATCGCTGGAAATTATATTCAACGTGCAGTCCAGGGCGTACAGATGTGACTCTTGTCATGCGAGTGGATGGATATTAGAAGGTTTTGAGTGAAAAGGCTCGGGTGTGATTTGGCACGCATGCATCACTTAAACGTCCTGACCCCCCCTGACCCCCTCAGTGCCTTTACCTCCCCAGGTGGACCTGAACTGGGTTCTACTCGCATAGAAATGAGATTCAATGCTTTTGTCGTTGCTTTCTTCCTTTCGACTTCTCTTGATAGGATTATGGTAACGGATTTATTTTATTGGTGATTATCTTTCTTTGAGTCATTACCGAATGTGACTTATTTTGAAAGGTCTTATCCAGCAATTAAAGTTGAAATTTAAACCAAAGACTATTTTTTTTTTTTTTTAACAAAGAATGCCAATCTTAAGTAAATTGAATCACTAGCAAACCATTTTAAACTAAACCCTTTAAGGTTTCACCCCATCAATGGATGAAATTAAATCCTGTTCAGTGGTTGAACTGTCAATGTCTCCAATTTTCCTTAACGAATTAATTTGCCTAATAAATCGATTAATTAAAATGTTAAAGAAATATATTGATATTTATCGCTAGGGGCGCTGTGGCTCCATCGTCCCTGCGGCACATGCTCACTTTAGATGAACTTCCGACGGTATTTCGCGGTTCTTTAAACGCTACTCTGGAAATGATTGGCTCCTTATCCCCAGAGACTCATTCATGGTTGCCCCCCTTAAGTGCCACTCAACCGGGAACGCCCCTCGTCCTTTTGACCCCCATTACATATCAACACCATAGACATCATATATAAATAGACGGAATATTGGCTGCTGGGACACGATAAATACGGCGGCCATCTTGGGGTGGGGATCCGCTCCACTCACTGTAACGCGTTTGGATGGAGCAATTAACTGTCAGCGCCTTTAATTCATCATACCTCAGATGTGTGAACAATGCATCCTTGTTGGCCGCCGTATTTCTCGTCAGCGCCAGTAGGCAGTAGCGGTCCATGTTCCGTCTACTTATACGATGTCTGATCAACACGCTGTGAGCTCCCAGCCGCACACACCTTCCAAGGACGCATGAATATGAAGGCATGGTTCTCAGACCACCATCCGCGCGCCCGCCCGTCTGCACAGTTGAGTAAATCGCATGGTGCTCCATGTGCCACACATGCCGTAGATACACCGCCTGAGTTACTGTATTGTGTTTTTACGTGGTAAGTACGACTACTTTTTGTTCCTTCCATATGATGCTGTATATCAGGGGTGTCAAACATACGGCCCGTGGGCCGGATCCGGCCCGTCAAAGGTTCGAATCCGGCCCAGTCACAATAAATA
>JAOTIX010000105.1:1870817-1883853 GCA_027123715.1 Gaidropsarus macrophthalmus | reverse complement strand
AGCCTGGCGGCGGGGGGCGGGGGGCGGGGCCTGTCTGGACGGTGTGCTACATGCGTGTGCACCCGTGCGTCAAGAAAAAGCAAAAGAACAGACGACAAATGATTAAACATAGGCTGCTGATGACTGCGATGACGTAACGCTCTGGATTTGATGCTCATGTCCGGAAAACAGCTGATGCTCAGCTTTATTTACTGAGCCAATTATACAAATAAAAAGGTATAAACACAGACAACGATTAGCATATTCCCTCAACACCAACACCAAAAACCCTGATGCACATCCAATTTCTGTTTAAATAAGTAAACCTCCCCCCCCCACCTCGTGGCCCCCTCAAGGCCTTGTCCTCAGCTGCACAACATGGCCGCCGTGGGGCCCCAGGGGGAATACCGGCCCCCGGCCCACCTCCTCCATTAAACTGCACCCGCTGAGCCCCTTTGTGTTCCGGCTTAATTAACCCATCAGCGGGCCCTTTGATGGCCCCCCCCCCTCCTCCTGAGGGGCCCTCATCACAGAGTCCTCTTGGCCCTTGCTTCATCACATGGGGGCGCTGCCAGCACGCCTCCCGCTTTAGGAGGGGGAGGGGGGGGGGATTCCGTGAATGCGGCCGATTCCGACAAGGAGAGGGGAGGGTGGTTGCCGCAGTAACGGTTGCCATGTCGACAAACTCTGCGGTTGAAAAGAGAAAGTATGCGAGCTAGCTTGGGCTAGCTCGCAACAGTTCTGTGGCGTGTATAAAATCCTATTTGAGGATGGATGATTATGATCATCCATGGTCTGCGAGGACTAGAGGAGATAGAGTGGGGGTGTTCACTCTGTAAAAGCTGAGAGACAGAAAGCAAAGCCCCTCTTAAAGGCTGAAGGCTCACCTGACAATCCCATTTTGATTTGTTGACGCTAATCCTGAGAGAATGAGTCCGTGCCAGGACAAGGGACAGCGCTCATGCTAGGTGGTGCTAGCACTGGCTGAAACAGACACCGTGTCTTTAGCCTTAGCTCAACTCAAAACCAAACGGAAACTAGGTGGTCTTCTGGAAAGCGATTGACCTTGACCATTACATTATATTCAACTTAAAAATTATCTTTGTCATTGTACTTTGTCATCTTATTTAACGACTTGGCATCAAACCAGCATCAATGACGAGTAACCTCTGCTTCTTGTCCAATGTCAGAGGGTGAAGAAGTCAAACTTTGTAAACTGGCCAGTCATCAAATTGGGCGCGTACAAATCAGCATAAGTCTTTTAGATTCACACCACGTCGCTGAACTTATTGAGATTTCACAATAAGCCTGCAACCGTTCTGTGTTCTGCAGGATCCTCCTCCCAGTTTGCGTTTGAAAAGCAGCCCCCGCTGGAGTCAGCTGGGCAAACAGAGCAGGCTCAGGGTCGCTTTTAAACTGTGGAGGGCTGGCGCCATGCCAACCGCTCTGGGAGGGGACACACACACATCAGTGAGGCAGCTTTGACACCATGCTGGAAAATAACGTTCAGAGTCATAAACTGCATCGCGTTAATAACTGAACCCAGAGTGTTTTGGCTGAGGGCTAAGGATGGAGGCTGAATGATGTCATACGGGGTAACAGCTCATGCCTTGGACCAAAGGAATGCGTGTCATGCTAGTGTTGAGGGACCAACTGCCACCGCGGCGACGTCATGCTGTCCTGGGGGGGGGGCATGAGAAATACTCTGCAGGCCTGCAGTCCCACGCCCTGGCCCGCGTCCACAGCACCGTGACAAATCTCTTTTTTGATTGGCTGAAACATGCCAACTATGTACCGGCTGCCGTACAGAAAAAAACCCTGAAAACACAATCACACAATCGTTCCTCCTCCCACGTCTGCATGAGTCCTGAAGGTCCAATCAAAAAGGGATTTTCTTTTCAGATGAACACACACACACCCATTCCAAACCAAACGTGCGGAGGGGGCGTTGCTATGCAACAAGTGGCCCTTCACAGGCACACTGGAGATAAGCCGCTCCAGATGAGGAGACTGTAAAGACACCTGCCCCCCCCCCCACCCCACACACACACACACCTGACAGAAGGTCGACCCAAGGTGAGTGATGGGGTCAGAGGTCGAGCTATTGTTCTGAGAGCCCGCAACATGATAATCCGGGGCTTGTGGGGGTGGTGGTGAAGAGATGAAGGTGACGGTGATGATGGTGTCACAACAACCTTTCACCCTAATCTGGATCATCAGAGTGACAGCGGGATGAAGGTCCGCCCCCCGCTGCTCAGGAACCAGGACCCCCACAGCAGAGCACAACAACGGCTTTGGGGAAATGAATTTAACTTTAACTCTTTTTTGTAAACCATGTCGTCGATCTTTTACGTTCTCCGTTCCCTTTTGTCTTCCCCCACGGCCTGCCATTCAAACGTTTTGATGGTAAACATTCCCAAACAACAACAAAAGACACCAATGACCCAGAACACAACCACCACTGAAAAACTAACTCCACCCGCAGTCAGACTGGAGGAGCAGCTTCATCCCAAAGCCTCCACCAGCCTGCTCCCTGGCCTCAACCCCACCAGCCTGCTCCCTGGCCTCAACCCCACCAGCCGGCTCCCTGCCTCCGCCCCCCCACACCCCCACACGCACACAACAGACCTCGTCCTCCAGTAAGCTGTACCCTACATAAACGAGGGGGTAATCCACAATTATCAGCTGTGCTCGTATACACCCACCCCCCTCGCCCCCGGCACATATGGGACTTTAACCTAAGACCCCCCCCTCCTAGCATCTATCTGATCACTGGCATCATTTGGCGTGTGTGTGTGTGTGTGTGTGTCTAGTTGGCACCCCAAAATATGAGGCGCCAGATAAATTGTGCAGATGGTGTTGGTGAGGAGGTGGGAACTCCTGGGTGATGCTCATTCATCATCACGTCGGCTGGAGGGAGGGTGCTCCGGTCAGCTGGGTCTCAAAGATCAGCCCAGACTCAAACGCTTCAAAACATCCAGTCAAGACGCTACGCTAACACGCCATCTTCATAAGAGTGGAGCCGTTTATATGGAAACCCCTAGACGAGCATTGAACTTCCCTCAAATTCACTGCGAATTAAATTGTGGTCTGCAATAGCGACCGTGTGATCTACAGTGCGTGTGTGTTGCATGATCCCAAAGCCGTTTACATCCCAGCAGACAGCATGTGAAGACGTTATGAACCCACACAATGGAGCCATTTAACCAAAGAAGAAGAACATAAGAAGGAAGGCATTCAGTCTCTCCGCCCGCTTCCTGTCAGTCCTACCGGGTGTCAGTGAATATGCTGCTGTACTCCGGTAGTATGCGGACGGTGTGTACAGTGGAGTACACTCCCTTTGTAGCGTGCACACTCTCCGTACCGCGGCTTTGTGATGTGACCGCCGTGATTCAGCTAACGGGGAACATAGGCTGGCCCATCCAAACTCCGTCCAGACATTCCCAAAGTGTGAATATTGTGATTCACCTCAGGATGGTTTCAGCTTGCGTTGAAAGTGAGGTGGGTTTGTTGAGTGGTTCTTTGGGGTTTTCTCCTTTAGTCTACGCCTTCTCAGGATTAGTGCGGATGCATTTCAACAGTGTGTGTGATTGTGTGTGTAGGTTTTGTCTCGTACACAAAAGAAAAACACATTATGTTGAATTCAGTTACGTTAGGATAGATCCAGCATGTGTACCTTGATAACATTTAATGTGGAAAGACGGTGTGTGTGTGTGTGTGTGTGTGTGTGTGTGTGTGTGTGTGTGTGTGTGTGTGTGTGTGTCATTAGGAAGCACCTGCTCCCCCTATAAGTCCATTTTTCCGGGGGTTTTCCCACCAAACATGTAGTTCCTCGAACCTTTGGCTAATTTGAGTGGCTGCCTTGACAGACGCCTTTAAAACTACATTTGCATGGACGCCCGGACCCTGTGAAAATGGACCAAGATAAGGGATCGAGTCCTAGGCAGATTTAGTGCCGTGATTCACTTTTATTCTAGCCATGAAATGGAATTTGAGCTATAAATATGCAAGACAACAATGTCAATATACCCTTTGACCCCCGTCTGTTAAAGAGTAAATCAACTCACGAAACTCAGCTCTTCATTCAGGACAGTGAATGCTTCAACTAGTGAATAAAATAATGGTCGTTTTCAAGTTTTAAAGTCGATGCACGGATGGGAGTATACGAGGCTCAATGCTCAATGTGTTCCCTACGGTGGCCTAGAAGTCATGCATATTTGTATTGAAAGCATGATTAAAGAGAGCATATTAACCGACCCTGGATCAGTAGGCCAATGCCAAATGCAGAAACACTAAAGTCAGAAATTCCGCACTAAACACAATCAAATCTAAAGATGAGCACAGGGTTTGACAAGCGTTTTAAATCCTCTCCTACAAACAAGGTGAACTTCTCTGTATCCAGGGCAGCTTGCCAAGGCAACCCAAGCGACGCACCTTTTAGTGTAAAAGGGTTGAGGGAATCGAACCGGTGGTGGACCTGGCCGTCCGGATAAAGTACAAGGGAATGATTATTCTCCAGGAGAAACTCACCCCAGACTGTGTTTCCACGAGGCTCCCTTCTCCGCGTGGAATATGATGGGAAAGTGAGGATGACACGTAGGAGCAAAAGTTTGTAACTCACCGGGTATTTATGTTGGGCGAAAGAAAAATGGGCGAAAAATGGATGAAAAAATGCGATTCTTGTTTCTACACTAGTGTTTACTAGCCGGATCCGTCGCTGTTTGTTGCCACGAAGTGCTCATTATTTCCAGACGTGGTGCGCAGGAGCTCCAGTGTGCGGAGGTCGACTCGCACTGGAATGTGATGTTGTGTGTGGAGCCGGAGAGAGTGGCTCGCGCTGTTCGAAACAACCAATGGGCGCCCGCCTTCAATTCCCAATAGAGAGTCCCTGTGATGGGGGCGTGGCCACAGGGCCGCCGCGGGAACAGCAGGTGGGCGGGGAATGATGGATACACCTGAGCACGAGCAGTGTTCATTTACACTTATCCCGTCTGGTTGGCTTATCGATTTCAATGTAGGACGCTTTTCATGTTAACAATGTTGTTTACAATTATTTAAAAAGCGATAGAATACTTTCTTATTCGTTTTTTTGTGTAAAATGTATATACATACAGTGTCTGTTCATTGTCTCCATTCCCGGGATGTCGTTCCTTCTCCCCATAATGGTAAGGGCAAGTGTTCGGTCGAGTTTCAACCGCACCCTTCCTATTGTGCAGTGAAACATGGAAACATGGCGTTCCTCTCCCAGGCTTGAGAAGGCAGCTGTAGCCTCTCACAGCTGACAACGTTCTAACTAACCCCCACCACCAGATAATTACTACAAGTCCCCTGAAATACGAGTCATTACCATTAAATATTCTGAATGCACACCCATTAGGTGAAAGATCAAGTGAAAATACGTTTCCCTTCCTTGTAGTCACAAAACGTGGAATATAAGAAGGGAAGGATGAGCGGGATCATCTCCCTGATCCTGTCTGAGAGTCCAAGTGGGCTGAGACTATGGGAGCTTCAGTGACTATGGAAGGTGATCGGTTAAAATGTTTTGCATGGATAAGCCTACTTGGACCGATTCTTAAAGCAAACCTTGTGCATTTAGATACTCGCAGCAGTGGCTAGCATGTCATGTATTAGTCATCAAACAAGCTGGGAAAGTGAGTCATTTCAAACTTTAAAAAAAAAATCTACTGTTCTAATTCCTACTCCGTTCTGCTCGTAACGGGTTAAGCGATTGGATTGACTTCAAACTTGAGACACGCCTGCCACCTAGAGGTCAGAATTCGTGACGGAGGCCGTTGGCAAGTAAGCGACATTGTTTGGGTTCAATAAGCATGTTTCTCTGCACATCACGGACATAAATATACCGACCAGAAATGTTATATCAGACAAACAAAGTGCCAAACACATCCTTTGTCTGTTTTGCATTTGCAGGTATTCATTTTAGACCAAAGGATGAATAGGCATTTCAGGTTGTATTCATCATTGAGGTATTTTTATTTTTTTTTAAAGGAGAGGTCAGATGTATTCATCATTGAAGTAGTTTTAGTAAATTGTATAATTTTCCAAATATCTCCATAGACTAACATGTTTATTCGAATATGTATCATCACTTTCAGACGCGCTGCGCGCAGTTGCCCCCAGGTGGAGCTGTTTCCCCACAATAGGAGTTGTGGACACGATCGCAAGTCCAGAAATTGCAGACCAGGGGATGCTGAAGAGCACAGGCGAGTGCGAGTACGTTATGTGCAATTAGCGTCCAACTGTGATCTTTTGTCTGGCCACTTCGAGGCCACTTGGGCCCTTGGCCTGGTTTGCGCCATATGCCGTGAATGAGCTGTCACAACGCATGGACATCTCTACGTGTCGTCATCAACAGCTGCACATCATCGACTAGACCTACATACAATATGTAATGGCTGGGTGTTGAGCACTTTACATCAGAACAATTATATAAATACATCACAGATTAGGTTGAAATAGTTGATGTGGATTGTGTATTAACCAAATTGTTTTGAATTATTATGATTGAGTTGCATCTTGTCTCTAATTTAGCAGTAAAATATGCATATTAAGTATGTTTAAGGGATGGCCTCAAGTATTCATTCGGATTATAATACCATTATAATTAAACAATGTAGTATCAAGGACGATTATTAGTAAATTAACTAGGAAACACTGCAACTTTATACTTAGTTTGTCGATGAAATATGAATGTGATTATAACCATATTTAATTCACAATAATCCACTCATCTGTTATTTTTGAACGGCATCCAACATGCATGTGTATTAATTCAACCGTGGCCAAGCCTCTTTTATGTGACTATCTTTTACGATTGTAAAATAGTCTGACTATATGTTATATTGTTGGCCTATATAATGGATAACGAACATTTCAGGCCTGCGATGATTAGGAAATAACCCAGCGCGCGCTCAAATTGGCCAGAGCTCGCGCTGAGTTAAAAGCGCGCCTCGCTGGCAACCGATGTGTTGCTTTTGAGAAGGGAGCTGCGGTAATGTGTACGTTATTACTATCAACATGTTAATATTACTTGTACATATGCCAATATAACAGAGACCGAGAGAGCTTGTTGCTCTGGCGGGCTTCGCAAGAAATTCTAGGATTGGTTCTGGGAGGCTACTTTTAGCTATCATTAGCGTCAATATTCGTGCCAACTGTCTTAATCGATACGTTTGATTAGTTCCCATCAGCGCAGTTCACGAACAGCCATCCAGACCCCACGGAAACGTGGGTAAATAACTTTTATCAAACGTATCCCGGTCTTTTGCTACTCCTCTCAACGCGTTAGCTTGTTAGCATAGCAGGCTACTGCGTTAGCGAGCGTCTCGTGTGCTCAGAATTCACCTCCTCGCGGACGTCGAGTCCAAACGTGCGCGAGGTGAACTCAGGCTCGTCGCGCTGCTCTGCTCGTATAGATTCGACACTTTGGCGAATAATGTGCACATCACGCATCCAGCTCTCCGCCATCTACTGTCAAATCCTCAAAATGGGGTCTGCTAACGCACGTCTCCGCCATTTTGTGACAGGTTTTTCATTGAGCAAAGGGGAGCGTGTAATGGTTGAATGTAACCCCATCAAGAAGAGATCCGCCTGGCAGTTACAGCAGCAGGGATCAGGGGTAATTTCCAACTCTCCCAAGAGGTTAAAAAAAAAACCCGGTTTGACTAGACCGGCAGGAGACCATCAATTGCATATTCACTACTTTATATAAATAATTCCAGTTCGGTCAGATAATAGTTTGTGATAAAGACTGTTTCAAATTGAAATGTACAATTGTTCAATTAGGAGGTGAAAAGGGCTGACATTGAGGCTACCGGTGGGTATTATATTATACATGTTTGAGTCCACACGCATCCCTGCTTACAATATCAACGGTCTGCTTTTAGAGGTTCATCCTACTACTATTACGGTAATAGACCGGTATTAATGTGTACAAATCACTAATCCGTTCACCCTCACTCTTAATAAAACAATTGTTGCCGTGTATTTGTAAATAGAGAATACACGCCATACAAACCCCGAGTCGCAAACTTTTAATTTATTTACAAAACTCCGAAGCCCCCCTCAGCAGACGTTAGATGAGAAGTGTCCCTGCCAACACAACACAACACTACAAGAGCCGTCCAAAGACACTACAGTGTCCCACACTTTAAAGGAAGTTTTACACTTTTAATTGGAGGGGGTCCCCTCCCCCACGGGCAATGTCAGCACAGCCTGACCATTTTTCGACGGGGGTCGTTAAGTTGCAGATGAGCCCTAAAAAAGAAAACACTGTCTATTGTTCCAATGAAGCGCTTTGGACCGGTGCAGTGTCGCCGTTGGTAGTAGAGGGCGCTGCATGCATGGCAGGTCGGGCCCGCGGCCTTCACATCTTTTTGTCTGCCACTCTACAGTGTGTGTGTATGTGTGTGTGCGGGATTGCTCGGAGCCGCGTCGGTAACACACTGTCAAACCCTCCAAACGACCACTATCGCAACCCAGAGCATTAATTAAACATCCTCTTCCATGGCGTGTTGGATCTACCGGTAAAATCGTCGGTGTTTGTGACTGTTCGCCAGAACTTCGTGCAGGGTGAATCGGCTGCTTTCTGTGTGCATCGGTCTTTATTAGCGAGGCTGGCGCTCTTCTGGCTATCAGCTATTTCTTTAACTTTTTAAACACTCAGCCTCGCGAATGACTGAGCGCCGGCGGAGTATGGGATCCTTGGTGTCTTAGGAAGCCAGTGAGAGGGTTCTGGACCGTTTTTGCATGCAAAACAATGGCAAATTCGACGGGAAAAAATCTACCAGATCAGCGAAGGAAAGGACAGGCTTTCCTGGACGAGCTGCGGCAATTTCACCAAAGCAGAGGGTGAGAATGGGGCGTCTTTATCTACCATAAATATAAGTTTAAATACTCTTTGCATGTCACCGATCATGACACAAGACTGTAATGTAATGATATATGCGTGTATTTCACGTGTTTTTTCTTCAGATCACCGTTCAAGAAGATTCCTATCGTGGGTGGGAAAGAGCTGGATCTGAATGCGCTCTATGTCAGAGTCGTTTCTTTAGGTGGATTTGCAAAGGTGAGTGGAACTAAAGTGATTTTCCCACACCGCTGACCGTGTGGACTTCGCCGGACCACTCCAACTCTGTTTTGAGTGCATTTCGGTGTCTACCACCGACGTATTTAGAAGAAGGACTGAGTCGCTATCGGCCTTGTGCTAGTGTGCCGTCTGTGCAATGTGGTGGCTTGTGTTGTGTACGGTTTGAATTGGGAGTCCGTGTACGCACCGCTCCGAGTCAGAGTGCAGTCGGAGCAACTCAAAATTAGCGGGCACTTATAACATCGATTATCGGCCCGGAGCACCGGCTCGGGAAAGAGTTCCCCGGGGTGCAAAGCATTGGGTCTATTCTACCGAGTTTTGAGGAAGCCTGCTTTTCGCCATAGCCATCTTTGGCTTAATGGCTGATCACAGAATGTAGGCCTCAAAGGCCCATGTATTGAATACAGTGGATGTTAAATTCAACCCCGAAACGCTGGATCGGTCGCTCCGACACAACGCGTGTGGTGGCTGGATGTGAATAGTTGTCTTGTGTTTGGCCCCTGGTGTGTTTGCACGCTAGACACGAATCGAACTAGAAAAAGTCGTTGTAGCCAGTTAGCTCTCTTTGCTAACTAGCAACAACAGTAACGATAGTGGCCAAAGAAAGCAAGTCGAACTAATGTCAACTGTAAACTGTACCATAGATGTCCCGGGCGACTGTACAATATTATACACTAGCTCGACAGGGTTTTGTGTGTGTAAATATGCAATTTTGCAGTATTTTCGTATTTTATTATTGGCGCTAAGGATATTTTCAGATATTATACATTTGCCTCGACTCGACTTGACAACAGATGGTTGTAACATAACGGTCGTTTTACCATACCGGCGTTGTTTTGGAATTGTGTTATTTTCTAAATAATGTTTTTTCCAATGCAGGTCTCTGACAAAAACCTGTGGGCTGAACTCGGAGAAGATTTTAACTTTCCACGGAGTTGTTCCAATGCGGCATTTGCTTTAAAACAGTACTACCTGAGGTAAGAAGCATGGACTTGGAGCCGACGAGCCTTCTTTTCTGGCGGCATGTGGGGAGTGTTTACAAATGTTGAAGGCAGCCACTAGGACGGGCCGTGCAATAGCATGGCTGTGGGCTTCATTTCCTCACAATCCCCCACACCAAGCTTTATCATGAATAGGCTTAATGCATCTCTTTGTTGTGCATTTCTGGATTTGGAAATTAAAATACCTGGTTGCTCATTTTGATACTCGGCCCAACTGTTGTCCAAGATGACCTTTAATAGTGTGTAAGACCAGAACTGACATTTGGGTTATGCATGAATCAACTCATTGAATAGCTCCAGGTTCTTTTTACACATCCTCGGCCTCCAGTGTGGTATAAATAAAACTCCCTCCAAAACCAGGCTCTTTTGCCATGGCCATAGTGGTTTATGTTTTGTAGCAGGGAAATTGTGGCTGTATTTCAATGTTTGAAGATGGAGGGAACCTATTTCTCAGGACAGATCCAGTGTGGATCATTCAATGTATGTCACCTTTACTACTGTTTGCATTACAAATACTTTGCTGAAGGACTTAATCCAAATACACTTTTTCTGTTATTCTTCATGGCCAGAAGACAAGGCACAACCACCCTAGTTCAGTAAGGTTATGTTATGTTATGTTATGTTAAGGTTATGTTCAGTAAGGTTATAAGAACATGGCTAAGTAACCAATATTCTCAATATGACATGGTTCTTTGGAGCTTGGTTGAGGTTTTTTCCCAGTGGCATGTGGGATGCCACTGGGAAAAGAAAGGGAAAGGCAGTTTGATTTGCAGTTTGAACTGAGAAAACGTGGGAGATTACTTGTTTTATTTATTCGTGTTTACAACAATGTGAAAATAATGTGGTGTTCATTTTGTTTGGGTGTTGTTGTGTCACTTTTGACCAGGACTTGTGTTTAAACCACTGCGGTAAGCGGTTCACCTAGCTTTAACCTCTGCCTGTGTTTTTAGAGCAGTTATTACAAACGGGGCCACTATGCTGCAATCTATTCAGCTGTTCAACGAAGTTATAAAAAGTATGTAGACAAGACATTAGGGGAGCACAGTCTCCTTGCTCTTCCAGCCAAGTGGAAGACAAATGATGGACCACATCACTGCTGAGAAACCTGTGGCTGTTTTTCAAACGAAAGTTAGGACAGGGAATGCTAGTGGTTTCCAAGTTAGGAATTGGTACATTGGGTCTTTTTTCCCCCCTCAGTAATTTCAGTATTTTGTCATGTGACCCCAGTCACATTCCAAGTTAGCGATTCTTTGAGCAGACATTTTAAATTTCAACAAACTATGCCACGCTAATGACCATGCAGTTATGCAGAGTAAGATACACCATGTTGGCTTTGTTACCAAGCCGGGAAATGGCCTTGCAGTGACATTTAGGCAATGTTTTTATTCTGTTTGGGCATCCTTGTTGCTTCCGTTTTGAGGAGAGGTGGGCTATTCCCAGGTCAGCCCCTGACTTGATTTGTGTTGCCCTGGCACCTCCTTATGAAAGGAGCAGATGGAGGTCCTTGATTTACCAGCTCCCCCTGCAGACCTTATCCTGCGCTCTGTCTTTCACTTTGGCGCCCAAACGGCTTCATTACATTTTAGAATGGATTTTAGTCACTGGCTGGAGCGACCAGGTTCTGCTTTCCTCCTGAAGAGCACTTTGTCAGGGCATGGTTTCGCACAGGGTCGTACTTGTGACCTTTTTGTCGCAGGAGGGTTTGTTTAATCACCAAGCCTCCCCTGATATCCCATCCTGCTGACCAGAATGGTCGTTCTGAGTCACCGGTTTGCTACCTTTCCTGACTTGGAGAGTCTGCACAGTCCCACTTGGAATAGGCTGTGGTCTGGGGAACACTCCACAGAGGCCCACTACTTGGTTATTCTTGGTTATAGTATTATTATTAATTCAGTGCAGAGCAATACTACATTTAAAGACTTGACCCTCTGGTTTTTCCCTGCTGTGCTGTTGCTTGTTTTTCACCGTAGTATTGTCAGCTCGGCTCATTCTGTGGGTGGACTCATTTGCTTACGTTTCACACTTTTTGCCGTATTTTCTCTTCTCACTCGTGGCAGTGTTGCGTCTGCTCTCAGTCGGCCGGACCGGTCACCGCTGGACAGCTGAAGATTTCATGTGATTAGGAAGTCTGCTCTCACCGGCCAGGAGTTGGTTGGTCCTGCTGTGATGAACACTCTCCAGTGAGGGTGGTCCCTCAGTTCTCCCGTTAGGTTCCCACTGCTCGGGTCCAGAGGTTCTAGGACGCCTGGAGGGAGGGAGGCCGCTGGATCCCAGATAGTGCCAGGGGTGGATTAATGGCAGCTTTTGTTAGACATATTCTTCTGAAGATGAACTCTTTTGTGAGTGGTAACACGTAGGTTTCAGAAGACTCATTTTATGAAAGTGTTCACGCAGTGGCCAGTTTGTTACAAAGGTTTGATTTTCGAACATCTGCAGACATGTCTGGGGGTGGGGGGGGTGTTTGTGTGCGGACAAAACGCTTTGTCAAGCCCTCCAACTGGCTACGGGAAAAGTGGAGAAAAGTGAAGTTCGCCATGTGTCTGTGTTTCTGCTATTAAAGGCCAGGGAGGGAAACGGTGTGCCGTCCACTCTTGTGGTCTCTATAGGCACCAAGCAGCCAGGAGGGCACTGCTATCCATCTCGCGTGTTCCTCCCCGCGCTGCTTAAAACACATGGCTCTCCTCCAATCTTTCTATCTGTCCGTGCACTGACATTTATGGAGGCAAAATGTGGGCTGTTCTCACCCTCGCTGTATGTGGTTCGGTGATGTATGGAGGATTGATGGAACAACACCACGCTGAAGATGGTCAGCGGTTTTCTCTGGGAAAATGCCCTGGACACTGGTCTGGTGTCCTTTTGATCTGTGGGATTTCATGGGTCTTGCGCCCCCACGACGTAAACTGAATAATAGTATTTGTTTAGCGATGCAGTGATATAACAGTGAATACAG
>JAOTIX010000105.1:678466-688717 GCA_027123715.1 Gaidropsarus macrophthalmus | reverse complement strand
GCCTCTCCATTGAGCTGTCACGCTGAGAGCGCCCTCTGGTTTGGAGCACTTCCGTTGTAGTAACCTTGTTTCTGCAGCGTTTTGTGTTTTGCAGCGCGTTTCTCTATCTGCAGCGCGTTTCTGGATTGCATGTGTTGTGAATTGGCAGCTCGTTTCTGAAATGTAAATGTTGTCTGAATTTGCAACGCGTTTTCTAAATGATGTTCACGTGTTATCTAATTAATTTGAAGATGTTTTCTTAAGTTGTTTGTGTTTTGTCTATTTGCACGTGTTTTGTTGATTTGCATGTGTTGTCTTAAGTTGCACGTCGTTTGCACCTGTCGGCCACCGTATAAAAGTCTCTCTGCCTCAATTGAGATAATAGCCAGTGAAGAAAGTCGTCCTTGGTCAGTCCTATTCCGACTATGCCCCATTTCCACCGGGCATTTTCACTTTATGATTTTTTTCAATGCAGAAAGGGGGTACGGGAGTAAACAGGTCATGAACTATAAACAGCTGCAGACTCACTGTCGCCCCCTTACTGGCTGCCTCAAGGCAAGCATTTTCATCGTGGATTCATGTCGGATCAATACGACTTAAATATTACACACATACGTGAAATACATTACTGAACACTGGAAATTAAGACGTAAAATAAAAGATTCTTCAAACGTCATATTGGCAACATACAGAGAAATGGCAAAAAGCAGTGCTCAAGCACCATTGACGTGCTTGAGCACTGCTCAATCCACTTTGTGAGGGATTGCGCAATGTGGAAAGAGGCTCCGCCGGTCCGTGCCTCACCTCTCGTCTCTCCACTGCTTTTGAACAGGAAATACAGAATTCCAGCGATTTTGAATATAAAAATGATAAAAATACATAGGAACCACACCAAAATTGCATTGAAAGCATAGACCAGAGGACACATATTAATACTTATTTGATTTTATTATTTCCTTCAGGGGAGGCACAGCCTCACCTGCCTCCCCTGACTGCACGTCCCTGGATATGGCTAATTCGTATTCTGCATTACTTAGATCGGTGGATGGGCTTGCGTGTAGTTCACTACCCCCTGCTTTCCGCAAGGGTTACTACGTGCAGTGGCGTGGGGTTAGGGTATAGGGCTAGGCTGCGTTTTCTACGTGGGCCACTGAACTACACGTGGGCCCATACCCGGCGGGTGTTCAGAGGGGAAAGCACGTAAAGCGTACAATTACGTAGATTAACAGAACAGTACAATACCCTGACGTAAACAACACAAAGGCCGTATCGGTCTGCGGTCTTGTTATTGGTTCATTGGTTCAGCCACTACTTCCGTGGAGCTTCACACATGCAGCCAGAAAGCACGTGGTGGGCTCCCCCCTCCACGGAAGGACATCCCATCGGTCCAGACTGTCTCTCGGCCCATGGGGGGGGGGGGGGGGAAGAGTCATGAAGGAAACTTTTAGGTTGCGTTGAGTTTCTGCAACGCACTTCCTGGCTAGTGACTCAATGGACTGTTTGTAACTCAGAAGAAATACGTGATATCCGTATAATTATCATCAATATCAATATCATTTTTAGCATGAAAATAACAATAGCTACCACGCCAATAACGGGAACAAACGTCACTCATGTCAAGTGTGTGTGTGTGTGTGTGCGTGGTTGCCTGTCTAGCGCTGCAGGAGGAAGGGGCCCGGCTGTAAGAGAAGGGGGCGTGGCGGGAGGAGGAAGGGGCGTGGGCATTTCCAGAGTGAAGCAATCTGTTGCTCGCTCACACACACAATTACGCACATTACGCACAGTGCTGGCGCTCCGCTCAGGCAAACGGCACCGCTGCTATGGACCGCTCCACGTTCCTCCACGCCGTGCCGCCGGCCCTCATCATGGACCTGTGTGACATCATCGACAGCGGGGACGACAAGTTCGGCTGGCGCGGACTGGGTGAGTCCGGGTCATTTACTTACTTAAAGCTTTTAGTGTCCATTAAGGGCGATTTGTTTCGCAGCAAGACATCAATCGACAACACACGACAAAAAGTACAAGACGACAGACCACTTGGGGCACCCACTAGGTGAAGAAAACATATATGCAGATAATAAGTGCAGTGTGTATACAGGCATGCTATTAAGCATTCCTGCATGGCATATCCAGGTAAATACAAATAATAACAAATCCTACGTATCAAATAGATACAAAACAAAAATAGAAAACAGAAAACACGTGATGCTCTCCATGGAGTACCATCACACAGCAGGAAATCATACCATACCGTGCACCAAAAACACCATGACGTCTGCGCATGTCAACAGGTCGTTGTCAACAGGTCGTTCCCGGACGGATGAGCGTAAAACGACCCGTCGCCCGGTTGTCTTGATGCACACTGTTTTTTTTTTCTTCTTCCCCTGCGCTGCGCTTCAGCCGCGCGCATCGTGCCCAGCTGGCTGGATGTGCGGCGCGCGGAGAAGCTGGAGGCTGCGGGGAAGAGTCCCGCGCGCGAGCTGCTGTGGGCGTGGGCCCAGCGGAACCCCACGGTGGCAGATCTGATCCAGGTACTGGAGGACATGGGGCATCACTGGGCTCTGCGGCTTTTTGCCCTGCAAGGTGAATCACCACCGCACCATTGTGCGCGGTTGCGTCCTCATCATCTGTGTTATGGAGTCACTTCCTCCCGGGCCGGGTAACGCACACGCTGAGGCTTGTGCACGGAATGTACAAGTAATCGTGTTTGAATTTTAGATTCAACTTTGCAATCGGAGTCTCGGGGATACCTTTCAACGCCGGTAAAGTGCGAGGTAAAGCCATCATGATTAAAGTGTATCATTTTAGCCATAATATCCGACATAATTAAAGTGTGTAATGTTAATAGTGTTTTCTCTGTAAAGGAATCCCTTCAATACCAGAGCATCCTGAGTTCTGGTGAGTTGAGCATGTGACAGCTTGTTGATCTTTCTTTGTTTGTATTTGTGTATTGGGAAATGTTTGATTATGGCTGGTAAATCCTAAACCGTGTTATGCTTCAAACATTGATACGGTTATGTTTAGGGCGTATAACAAATAAATCATCCAGAAATGTCTCAATGGTCCAGAGTTCGGCTGTGGATCTATTATTGGAATAACCAACGGATGTTCCCGCCCTTCTCTCTTCTCTCTCTCTTTCTCTCTTTTTTCATGTTCCAGCTCCGACACAGAAGCGCTCGCTGACCTACCAGGAGGTCCTGGAGGGAACCCGGCGGTTCCACCACGACATGAAAATCGCCGAGGGACATTTTTCGGACCTTTACAAGAGCAAAGTGGGAAGTGAAACGTTTGCGGTGAAGCTGTTTAAAATGGTAAGTGATGATGATGATGACGATGATGATGGAGAGGGTTATGGTGGCAATGATGACGGTTGTTATTATTATCGTATACACTAGCAAACCCGTTTGAATCGACGGTAAAGTTGGCTCAACTCAACTCAACTTTATTTATAAAGCGCTTTACGCAGCCATGGCTGGGACAAAGTACTGTACAATAACATATGACATAAAAACATAGGAGACCGAAATAAAGCAATAAAATAACAAAACAATAAAACAATAGAAGTGTTAAAAACAGAAAACAACAAAAACAAGAGCAGAGTCTCAAGCTTGGTCAAAAACTGCAGAGTAAAAATGGGTTTTAAGACGTGTTTTAAAAATGGACAACGAGGGTGCTTGTCTGATGAGGAGTGGAAGCATGTTCCAATGTTTGGGACCACAGTGTTGATGGAACCGCCTTTCTGTTCTGTGTGTCTGATGTTCATCAGGGCAACGATCCATCTTGGAAGGACCGGTGGGACTCGTTCACCAGAGACATGGAACGCCGTCATATGTAAAGTCACTGAGCACTTTCACAGCTTTTACGTCTTTCTGCGTTTGCCGTACGGTCGGGCTGATGCTAAACCGTCCTGTCTTCACAGGCTCCAGTATCCCAACATCTTGGGTCTGCTGGGCTGCTTCTCGGAGGACGGGAACTACGGTCTGGTCTACCCTTACCTCCCCAACGGATCGCTGAGCCACAGGCTGCACCATCAGGTCAGTGGGAACGCCCCGGGGAACTGGTGCTGATGGTCTGAGGAGGGGTTTCCATGGGTTCCTCCTGTTTTGGCTGAAAGAAGAAGAAAGCACATTTTGGATTCTGGTGGTGGCGACCTTTGCGCAGATTGGGTCAACATGATGGTAAAAAAAAACATATTGATGAGATCAAAGATATCGAAGAGTCGATTATTATTATTTTTTGAACATATTAAATGTTTGTTTCCCGTTATTAAACCACCGGATTGCATTTTATTCCTGTAATAATATTCCGCTGGCAGTTGGTGGCGGAGTTAAATCGAACTTCAACGTGGTGAAAATATTGCTCCTCACTCTGATTGGTCCTCCCAGGGCGACGCCCCTCCCCTGAGCTGGCAGCAGCGTCTGCTCGTCATCAAGGGGACGGCCAAGGCGCTGCACCACCTGCACACCGCCCAGTCCCACCCCGTCGTCTGCGGCAACATCAGCAGGTAGGACCCCCGACCAATCAGGACGGCGCTCAGTCCTAGAGAGACACAAAGACTGGGGGCTGATTCACCACACACACATCTAACACACACAAACACACACACACAAACACACACACATCTAACACACAAGATTCTGCTCGTTTTTGCACTACTTGTTTCTTTTAACCTTATTATTATTATTCATATGTTGAATGTATGAACTAACAACCACAGCAAATTCCTCGTATTTGAAAACTACTTGGGGAATAAAGCAATTCTGATTCTGATTCTGATTCTGACATATATAACACACACACACAACCACACACTTATCTGACACACACACAACCACACACACATATCTAACACACACAACCACATTCTTATCTAACACACACAACCACACACTTATCTGACACACAACCACACACACACATATCTAACACACACACAACCACACACACACACACACATCCACACACGTACCTAACACACACCCACACATATCTCGATCATAACACACTGCTTCCTCCAGCGATCACATCCTATTGGACGACGCCCTGCAGCCCCGGCTGTCCAACGTGGGCCTGGCCGCTCTGCGCCCGCCCCCCCCCGCCCGGCTCCGCCAGACCGGCGCCGTCACCACGGCGACCGGGCGGCTGCACCACCACCAGCACCTGCTGGGCTACCTGCCCCCCGAGTTCGCCCGCGACGGGAAGCCCTCCTGCGGAGTGGACGTGTACAGCTTCGGCATGGTGCGGGCTGCAGACAAACACAACTTCAGTTCTGTGAAATGACAACAAGTTATGCAAATGTAACTCTAACCCAGGGGTTCCCAGCCTTCTTTGTGGCTGTGACGCGAATTTTGACATCAAAAATTTTGAGCGACCCCAGAGACAATTGTATTTCGAGAATTACTTTTTGAACGTGTTTGTTACGCTGTGAACCAATACAGAGTAGCCAGGATAAGTGCACACATTGACCATTTTATTTTCTCTGAACAGGATGGCTGTATTCACAATGCTTTTTTATTCAATTACATTTTTCAATTCAATTTTATTTACATAGCGCCAAATCATAACAGAAGTTATCTCAAGACACTTCATATAGAGCAGGTGTAGACCGTGCTCTGTATAATATTATTTACAGAGACCCAACAATTCCCACCATGAGCAAGCACTTGGCGACAGTGGCGAGGAAAAACTTCATTTTAACAGGCAGAAACCTCGAGCAGAACCGGGCTCAGGGTGGGCGGCCATCTGCCTAGACCTTATCATTTATTTTAATTTTTTCTCAGTAATCTTTTTTTATAAACTACTCGACATTTCAGGCGACCCCACATGGGGTCGAGAGTCAAGGTTGAAAAACCCTGCACTGTAACTCCGTGAAGCGTTCATCCACAGTTGGTCTGAGACCAGTTGGTGAATGACAAACAGAATGAACTATTTACCCCGGATCCTGCGAGACGCTGTAGGTTTGACCCCGATGTCGTGCCCTGACAGGAAAAAAACAAACCCAACCAGCGGTAACGCGTCTCTCTACTAATCAGGTCATGATGGAGACCATGACGGGCCGCAGGGTCCTGGAGGAAAGCCCCAAACGATTGCTGCTGGTGAGTCAATCTGCTGAAGTGGAACAACGCTCACAGCACCTTTGTGTTGTGTTAGTGTTGTGTTAGTGACTACAGTGTTGTGTTAGTGTTGTGTTAGTGACTACAGTGTTGTGTTAGTGTTGTGTTAGTGAGTAGTGTTGTGTTATTGTTGTGTTAGTGAGTACAGTGTTGTGTTAACTACGGTGTTGTGTTAGTGACTACAGTGTTGTGTTAGTGAGTACAGTGTTGTGTTAACTACAGTGTTGTGTTAGTGAGTACAGTGTTGTGTTAACTACGGTGTTGTGTTAGTGTCTAAAGTGTTGTGTTAGTGACTACAGTGTTGTGTTAGTGACTACAGTGTTGTGTTAACTACAGTGTTGTGTTAGTGAGTACAGTGTTGTGTTAACTACAGTGTTGTGTTAGTGTCTAAAGTGTTGTGTTAGTGACAACAGTGTTGTGTTAGTGACTACAGTGTTGTGTTAGTGTCTAAAGTGTTGTGTTAACTACAGTGTTGTGTTAGTGAGTACAGTGTTGTGTTAACTACGGTGTTGTGTTAGTGTCTAAAGTGTTGTGTTAGTGACTACAGTGTTGTGTTAGTGACTACAGTGTTGTGTTAACTACAGTGTTGTGTTAGTGAGTACAGTGTTGTGATATCTACAGTGTTGTGTTAGTGTGTACAGTGTTGTGTTAACTACAGTGTTGTGTTAGTGAGTACAGTGTTATGTTAGTGTTGTGTTAACTACAGTGTTGTGTTAACTACAGTGTTGTGTTAGTGTTGTGTTAACTACAGTGTTGTGTTAGTGAGGAGGTTGGTGTCTTGTGGTTAGGAGGACGTCCAGTCTTTGTCCTCTGCTGCTATACAAGCCGTGACCTCGAAGTTTTGGGGTTTTTTGTGGGTGGGAGTGGGACTGGGCATGTGTGTGGGTGTGTGTGTGTGGGTGTGTGTGTGCGTGTGTCTGGGTGTGTGTGTGTGCGTGGGTTGGGGGGAAATCATGATATCTAATTCACACGAAACACTGACATCAACAGAGAGACGTCCTGAGCGCGGAGCTGGAGGACAGCGAGGGCGGCGTGGACTCGTGCGCGCGCTTCCTGGACCCGGAGGCGGGCCCCTGGCCGCACGCCATGGCCCTCAGCCTGCTGCGTCTAGCGCTGGGGTGCACTGCACCGCGGCCCCGCGCCAGACCACACATGCAGACGGTAGGCCGGCCCTGCTCAAAGCAGCTACCCGTTAGCGTAGCATCTCACCTGGAGGAAGAAAACACAAGCCCCGTCTGTATGCGTGTGGTTAGCCTCTACCGCACGTGTCACTTCCTGCCACTGTCAGACAAAGTGAAAACCCTCCACCTTCCGTGGACTCACAAAGCTTTATCTGTTGACGTCAGTTGAAATCCACGTTGCGGCGTCTGATCAGCACAGCTTTTAAAATCGTAGGCCACAAAGAAGAGTGCCACCTTCAGTCACTGTAAGAAACATCTGAGCTCAAGGAGACACATGAGATTCTGGATGACCACATCCTGTCAGGAAGTAGAGTTGCTATCCTCAGGTAGACGATTCAGAATGCCCAACCGCAGGTTAAAGAGGTTTAAAAACTCATTAATCCCAGCTGACATTAAGTTGCTAAACAGCAACAAATGACCTTTGACCCCTACTGTGTGGTACAAATGTTTGTGTTTCTTGTGGTTGTGTCTGCTGTGGATGTGCATGTTGGTATTGTCTGTACTTCGGTGTGTGTATTTTATCTGGCATGTTTGTGACGCAGTGACTGCAGCCCAAGATGAATTAATAAAGTAATAAAGTATACTTTATCTTTATCTTTGCCTGCGATGGTGACCCCTGACCTCCGACCTCCAGGTGCTCAGGGAGTTGAGCCAGCTGCTGCCCGTGCCCAGCCTCCTGTCCCTGGACCACCTGCAGGACCCGGACCCCCGCTGCGTGGAGCCGGGTCTCCCCGTGACCTGCTGCCCCGCCTCGCCGCCGCCGCTACGCTCCCCTCCTCCCTCCCCTCCTCCTCCTCCCTCCCCTCCTCCTCCGTCGTCGTCGTCATCGTTAGCGTCGTCTCGCCGGGCGGAGGAGGACTGCTTCGTCAGCGCTGGCGTCGGCTCCGGTTGGGCCAGGCCGCTGCCCTGCGAGTGCAGCCAATCGGAGGTGACCTTCTGGAGCAGCTGCGAGGAGGACGAGTCGGAGCGCTGCGCCACGGAGGAGGAGGACCTGACGGAGACCGGTGACCTGGCGGCGGCGGCGGCGGGCCAGCTGACGGAGTCCGTGTTGGTGACGGGGACGGCGGCCGCAGAGGTGGATCTGTACAACAGCTGGCCCGTGCAGTGCAGCTGCCAGGCCGACTCCGGAGAGCTGGGCTGCGAGGACTGCAGGGCAAACGGGTTCACGCTGGAGCACGCCGACGTGCCACACTGTGAGTACGAGGCCATGACGGGTTAGGTTATTGTTATGTTATGTTATTGACGGTTGGACGAAACAGGACCTTTGTGTTTAACCACAAACAAGAAGTTTGTACAAGAAGTGAACACTTTCGAAAAAGAGAACCCACGCAGATAAATAAAAGACACGTTTGAATGAAAATGGCAGAAGCAGCCGTGACCGTCGCAGCGCTGGCCTGAAGGTGAACCAGTGAGGAAACAGGAAACGCCAGGGTTTAAAGCGGCCTGTGTTGCTAGACCCAGGCGGTAGCGAAAGTAGGGAAGTGAAACAAGGAATTGATGGAGATTTTCCATGCAACTGAGTGACACAATATTACACCCATATCTCTGTTCTCTGTTATTGAGAAAGGCCAACAAAGATGATTTAGCCACGAGTACGTCAGAACAGTTCTCACATTTGGCCAAAATATAATCAGATAAACCCACCAAAGTTCCAGTGAAGGGCCCATGTGTGGGCCCTGCTGTTAGCATGCTCGGCCACAGCTCATCTTCATGGTTTTTCTCTCCAGTTCCAGAAGACGTCAGCTTCCCTTCGTGTCAGGCTGCGGAGAACCCGGCCAAACGAACTCTGAAGGCCAAGCTGGCGCTGTACCAGGAGGGTCTGCTGAGCCCGGAGGAACTGGTGTCTCTCTGAGAGATACCGGCCCCCGCACACACACACACACACACACACACACACCCTAACGGAACCACGGCCCGCACGCCAGGATCTGCGGAAACGCACAACGTTATGCGTTTCGTTTTAGTAATTCATAATGACTTTATTGTACAGATGTTACTCCACGCTTGCTGCCCTTTTTCATTTCCTGTTTGTGATCGGAGGTGCTGGAAGTAGCGTGTAAGTGTTGTTATCGGAGGGCTACATTAATGCAAATGCATTCACATCCTGTCTGCTATTATTGAGTGAGACGGTGGCCGTGTCTGAAGTACACACGCCGGGAAGCGTGCATTTTCCGGAAGTCACGTCAGAATGGACTGCCTGAAAGTCAAGCGCTCTCACTAGGTGGGCACTTCGTTTGGCGTGATTTCCAAGCGTTGCATCAATGCATCTTTCTTGGCCTCAGATATCCCATAATCCATTGCGCAGCGCAGGTGAAGCTCGGCCTATGTACAATCTTTGCCATTACACGAAATAGATAGACAAACCATGGCGGTAGCAGGCGATTCACCGACTCCCTCCAAGTTCTTAATGAAATGTACGTGAAATTGTTAATTTAATGTTCGTATAATATGTATGTTATGTGGTTGTATATTTCACAATCCCCGAGTCACGTGACGCCAACTATTTTGCGCTGTTCAAATGTAGGGACGCATGCTGAGGATCCGGCTCACTGAGACGCAACTAGAGAGAACGGTACTGTCCAGCGAGCGCCCTTGACAATTGGACCACGGCCGCTCTGCGAGAATCTCCTTTTTCAGGTGACCTCTGCCTCTGTGTGAACTAAAGTCGATTTCAGCCCGCCCCCGGCCAAATTCTGACCAATCAGGGCACCTCGTCGAGGTGGCTCAATCTGGCCTGTCAATCACAGGTGTGTGAACTCAAGTGTTTGCTGGTAGTTTATGCTGCCTTCACGTGCACATGGGAAATATGAGATTTTCCATTTGTGAACTGGAAATGACTAGTGTGTTATGTTGAAGTGCTTTTGTTGTAAGTTAAACATGGCGGACCCACAGATCCTGACTTGTTAACTTGGGTAAAACCATTTTAGGCTGCCTAATTCATCTGCTACAGCAAGAAGAGTATTTATCAAAACACAAAT
>JAOTIX010000095.1:14399693-14410770 GCA_027123715.1 Gaidropsarus macrophthalmus | reverse complement strand
CGCCCGGGGAGCAGTTTTTGGGGGTTAGGTGCCTTGCTCAAGGGCACTTCAGCCGTGGATATTGAGAGGGGGAAAGCCCAGTTCTGGTGTCTACTTACTTCTTCATTATTATGTTCCTGAAAATGACAAAATACTTTGTGGTATACAATGGCCCCATAGATAATTGTTGCTGATCCATACAATAATATCATGTGCTTACAAAATGGAGGTGTGCATACAGTAATCGGTTATTGGACTATTCAGTCGTCCTTGGATGTAAGTCCGGCTTGGAGCTGGCACTTACTTGCACGGGAAGCCCAGCGACTTCGGCGTAAGCTAGGGCCTGGGGTACGGTGGTCAGTCCCACCGTGAGGCCTGCAATCATGTCCATCCGGAGCCAGTTCAGGCTGTAGCGGGGCAGCCACGACAGGATGGGCAGCCAGGCCTTCAGCGTGCGGTAGCTACAACAGGAGCCTGCCCACTGCCCTGCCATGGGGCCTCCTAGCATGGGCTGCTCCATAGCACCGCGCTGGGAGGGAGGCACAGAGGGAGGAATGATTGGAGGCAGAGCTTAGTGTAGAGCGCCTCCCTTTGCTAGGAATGTTAGAAGACCAAACCCACAAAATTGACTTACAGCAGTTGGAATTCCGCTCAGCGTTTTCTGTCTTCTTGGAAGGTGCGGTTGTCAGCTTACACTTGCTTTGGCTAAATATAGTTCTGCCATATCTCTTGTCTTCTGTTTTGTCAGAGACAAGGCAGGGACTCAAATGAAAATGTGTGTGTGTGTGTCTGAGAGAGTCAGTCCAAGCAAGCCAATGTCAGGTGAGGCATAGTGAGGGTACATTGCTTGTTCCGCTGTCAAACTGCCCTGTCATCATTGTTATGGGAAAAAAAAACAGGAACAGGCTCCCTGTTGAAGAGAAGGTAGAGATATGAGAGAAATGTTCACACAAGATGGAAAGCAAAACTGTATAGGTGAACACCATTAACATTTAAACATTTAAACATAACTATAAAAATAGCAAAAAGAAATGCTGATGCAAATCCAATCATATGATTTGTGGTTAAAGGTCAATGCCATCGCAAATGTTCTCTCCGAGCCAAATCTCATTGCACATATTATACATATTACGCAGCCAATGACTGAAATAGCACATAAACTTCAAAGGAGAGCAAAAATAATATCGGATAGAATACGCTTTCTTTCGTTTTAAAAACGTTATTATAACTTTATGTTGCATGTTCTATAGAATTGAATAGAATCATTCCATACCATAAACGACGACTTCTTCTTCACATGACGGTTAAATGAGGTTTCGATTTTGCTGTACAATTGTGTTACAATTAACTTCAATCACGGCACTGCATTTCTTGTTATTGTGGCAACCTCTGAATCCCTTCCTCACAAAAAGAGATAACTTCCTCACTCGTTTCTTCACTGTCCTGACCGCAGAAAACGGGGGTCATGTGACGTGTGTCATGTGACCACACTGGGAGGATCAACATTGATGCAGGAAAGAGTGGAAAGTTAATCAAACATTTGAAAGCCTTTAGTTTTCGGGCAATATTTATAAAACGGTGGAAATGCAACTACTGTAAGTTTAATTTTATTCAACTGAACAAGACATGCTCATTCGCATGTTACACTTTAATGATGGCTATATTCAAAGGAGTAGTTATTTCTGTAGTTTTGGCTACATGCTGCGTTGTGCAGACAAAGAGGAGAAACGTACTTCTAATCATCAATCTAAAAAGTGCAAGAGTAAAGATGCACTATGAATGATGAAATCAGGAAAAGCCACAGTTGTTTGTGCATAGCGCCTCCCGTGTGAGCGCCCGGAACAATCCCCCTGTCCTAACGGTATCCGACTTTCCTCCAGCCGACGATGCAGGCTTTGAAACGGAAGTGTATAACAACTCTGTGGTCCGCACGCCCAACCTGCTGGCCCTGTCCCGACGCAGCCTGATATTTAAGAACGCGTTCACATCTGTCAGCAGCTGCTCCCCCAGTCGCTCGACCATTCTGACTGGCCTGCCTCAGGTGAGGCAACACACACACACACACACACACACACACACGCGCAGTCTTTGGTAACCCGCTGACTCTCGATCATGAATCATCTAGCACCAGAATGGCATGTACGGGCTCCACCAAGGAGTCCACCATTTCAACTCATTCGATGAAGTGCAGAGCCTTCCTCTGCTACTCAGCCAAGCCAACATCCACACAGGTAACCCCCGATCACGAGCAGAGCGTCTCTCATCACCAGTTATGTGGTGTGTGTTTTTGAAGCTGGTCTCTTGTCCCCCGCCCCCCCACCCCGTGGATAAGGTATCATCGGTAAGAAGCACGTGGGCCCCGGGGCGGTGTATCCCTTCGACTTCGCCTACACGGAGGAGAACAACTCGGTCCTCCAGGTGGGCCGCAATATCACGCGCATCAAACTCCTGGTCCGCAAGTTCTTCCAGAACCACAAGGAGAACCGCAGGGGGGGCAGGGCCGGAGGCGACGACGATGGCGAAGAAGAGGAAGAGCGTCCGTTCTTCCTGTACGTTGCCTTCCACGACACGCACCGGTGCGGACACTCTCAGCCCCAGTACGGCGCCTTCTGCGAGAAGTTTGGCAACGGAGAGCCGGGAATGGGGAAGATTCCCGACTGGACGCCGGAGTACTACAGCCCGGATCAAGTGAAGGTGGGTGTCCAGAAGGGAGGAGGAGGTGGTGGTACCCCTGGACCAGTGTTCTATACATGGGTGCAGTCGTGCAGATCCTTGGGGGGGACCCAATTTCTGAAAAACTTGAATTGACCCCCCCCCCCACCCCAATAAAATACCCTAAAATATAAAAAATGCACAAAAACACATTTATTTTCAGAATTCACATTCTTCACATTTTAGATTCACATCTAATACGAAATGATTGCAATGGTGGAGCAAATCATGCAAATAATACATCTCTGGTCTCCTCCACTACAATGCAAATAATATTTTCAAAAACTCACGTTTGTGTCCCCCCCCAAAACTTACTTTTGTGTCCTCTCCAAGCCTGACATCGGATCTGCACCCCTGGTTCTGTAGTTATGATGAAGGCCAATCCCCACCTGTTAGTTGTGTTGTGGTAATTGTAATGTAGAGACGGTTTCAGGGACTGATCCCTGCTGGGCTCTCACCCTGGCGCTTTGCTTGTGCGTTGGTCAGGTGCCTCCGTTTGTGCCTGACACTCCTGCATCGAGGGCTGACCTGGCCGCCCAGTACACCACCGTCAGCAGGCTGGACCAGGGTATGAGGAGAGACACGCACGCACGCACGCACACACACGCGCACACAGCACTGACCTTCCCCCCCGTGGTTCTGCAGGCATCGGTCTGGTCCTGCAGGAGCTGAGGGCCGCGGGCTACGAGAACGACACCCTGGTCGTGTACAGCTCGGATAACGGCATCCCATTCCCCAACGGCAGGACCAACCTGTACGGCTCGGGCACCGCGGAGCCCATGCTGGTCTCGTCCCCGGAGCATCGGGCCCGCTGGGGCACCTCCAGCCAGGCCTACGTCAGCCTGCTGGGTGAGGAGCTGCCGTTTGTTCCTGGTGTGGTGGTGTTAGCGTCGTGTAGCTTCACTAGCTAGACGAATGACCTGCAGCAGAAAGGAAAGATAGTGGACAAATACATTTTAAGCGAAGCCGGTGGCCTTCTTTCATTTATTTATTTTTGCAGTGTTTAGTCAAATGTGGTGACTGGGCTGTTCTGGTCAAACACTGCTAAAGCATTAAACCTTCCTTAATTTCTCCTCCCTAATTGATTCCAAGGTTTTCAACCCTATACCCTATATATTCTTCTATAATCCCATATGAAGGGTTTAGAGTCTGTTGACCAAATAGCTTAAGGAAATCTCTCACAGCAAATTCCAATGTTCAAATCCTTCCGTCAAACAAACCAAGATTTAAAGCAGTTCCTCGCTGTAGGGCCTGGTGCTTCCAGCAGAGAGAGCAGGCCTGGCGAACAGAAAAGGGCAACGCAGCTGCAGTTAGCCAAGCTGCCACCAGAGAGCGCCACAGCAAAGCATACGCGACAGACCAAGGGAAACCTCAAATCAAGATATTCAAATGGAAAGCTTATTTCCAGCCGTATATTTCCCTTGTCAAACAAGGAATGGCAAAAGCGTTGTTGATGTTATGAATCAAAAGGAAAACGACATGGAAATCTCTTCCCTCAAATTCCTATCCCTTACTGTCTAACTCAGGGTTTTTCAACCTTGGGGTCCCGACCCCATGTGAGGTCACCTGGAGTTTAAATGGGGTTGCCTGAAATGCCTAGTAATTTATAAAAATCAATACAGAGAACATTTTTTACAAAAAGCCTTGTGAATATAGCCACTGTTACAGCTACTGTTCAGAGAAAATGTTCAATTCATGCACTTATCCTGGCTACTCTGTAGTTGTTCATAGTATAACAAACATGTTCAAAAAAGGTTGGGAACCACTGCTCCAACCCCAGCCTCCATGTTGTTTGTCTTGCTCTGTGTGTGCAGACATCACCCCCACCATCTTGGACTGGTTCTCCGTCCCCTACCCGTCATACAGGTTACCCACCGGCCCTAAAGACCCGGTCCAGCTCACCGGCCGCTCCCTGCTGCCCGCCCTGGTCTCAGAGCCCCGCGCCTGGCTCACCATCTACGGCAGCCAGTCCCTCCATGAGGTGAGCGGGCCTCGCGTCCGGGCCGTTCAGCACCGTCCACAAAATGAACCCCACTCTTCATTTATTGAGTATGGAAAATACGACAAACACCAAATCAAAACAAAAGGTTTGGGTAACACATTATATAATAAGGAGTGACTCATAAATTACTAACCAATTAATAATAAATTATTAATAAATTATAATAAATTAATAAATGATAATAAATCACAAATTCATTAGTAATTAATCATGAATTCATTAGTAATTAATCATGAATTCATATTTGATTATATGACCTACATTGTAGTAATTATATAAATGATTAATACATGAGGTAATGTAATATAGTAATATGAGTAATATGATTATTACTAATTAGTTCATGATTTATTATCATTTAATTTAATATATAATTTCCAAATCATTAATTTCTTCTTATTCATTTATTAGTCATTTATAGCCATTCCTTATGATAAAGTCTTACCATGGTTTGTTCTACAAACATCTGTCTCCCCAGGTGACCATGTACTACCCGATGCGCTCCGTGCACCAGGGGCCGTACCGCCTGGTGCACAACATGCACTACCGCATGCCCTTCCCCATAGACCAGGACTTCTACGTGTCGCCCACCTTCCAGGACCTGCTGAACCGCACCCGGCAGGGCCGGCCCACCCACTGGTTCAAGACCCTGGAGGGCTACTACCACCGTGACCGCTGGGAGCTCTACGACACCAGGTGCTGTCCGCTGTGCTCTCGTCTGCGTTGAAACAGTAGCACAAAACAACGCAACGTCACTTCAAATAAGCCACGCCCGTCCTATAGAGTCCCAAAGTGGGTAAAGTCGCTGGGCTCAGCAGCACCGTCCTGATGGCAATAAACCAAACCTCCAAGTCATTCATTTAACTCTTTAACCCTAACCCCTAAAAAGCATGAAAAAATAAGTATTTTTGTATTTAACATAATTCACTTCAGTTCAAATAAGCCACGCCCGTCCTTGAACTATAGAGTCCCTCACACTGGAACTATGTATTCTATTTGTCACAATAATTTTTCTACTTCACATTTTGAAAAGATGCTCAGTCCTATGCTAGGGTATTTTGAACTATCTTTTCATTATCTGTGTATCTTTCACGGTGTAAATCAAGAATTAGGTCAATCCATCTTTGTATATATGTATATAAAATACAATTCGGTACTGTACTCTTCTGTGCATAATATGTATGTTCGAGGAGTGTGCCTGCATGTTCTCCGGATATCACCAACCAAACGCGATGACCCTCACACACAGGGCGGACCCACAGGAGACTCAGAACCTGGCGTCAGAGCCTTCCCACCGCGGGGTGCTGGAGAGCCTGAGACAGGGGCTCCAGAAGTGGCAGTGGCAGACCGGGGACCCCTGGGTCTGCGGACCCGACTACGTCCTGGAAGACAAGCTGGAGCCCCGCTGCAGACCGCTGTACAATGACCTCTGACCTGCCAGACCCACGTCACCCGGTCTGCAGTCATTCCTCTGTCTCTGACACTGACGCTGTGTGTGTGTGTGTGTGTGTGTGTGTGTGTGTGTGCGCGTGTGCGCGCACGCAAGGTTTGTGTGTGTGCGCGCACGCAACCTTTGGAAATATATTGGCTCTTTTTAATATAGTTTTTTTTAATAAAGGTGGTGACACATATATTGATGCGGTTTGCGTGCGATGGTTCCATGACATCAATGGTGTTTCTCATGCTTTAATAAATAATAAAAACAAATGAGTTTGTTATTTTGTTATTGTTTGATTCAAGCCATATTCCTTCATCTCATACCTAACGTATAATGAGATTAGTTCGGGCACGATTCCCCTTGAGAATAATCTTCTGTAGTCCAGACCTCTGCTTATCTACGTACAAAGCCAATATGATTATGAAAAAAGATCTCCCTCCATCTTTACAACCCCTCTAGACATGGACCCCACATAGTTCTAATGGTGAGGCATCCTAATCCATGTGTAAGGGAGGTGGAACCCAAGAGGACGCAGTGGGATGCACATGAATTGCTAAGTCAGGAAATCAATTTGCGTTAGGAAACACTGTAGGCAAAAAGAAATGTTTTGCCTACAGTTCCATTTTGAGGATTTCCCCAATATATTTTGGTTTTATAGAAGTTGAAGGAAAAAATGCTGCCAAATCCTACTGTTGGTACATAATAGGTAGGTAATGTGGATGCATTTTATATTAAATCCATGTTTGATATACATAGTACAAATATATACATATAACCCAAGAGATATTCAAAGTAGTCACTTGTGCATTCATGAGATATAATTATGAACTTTGACGGAGCGACCGACTTCATGTGTATCGTAATTAAGTTAAAAAAAAGATTTTCTCTCAATTGTGATTGAGCAAAATTACGTCAGGACACTGACGTCACGCCCCATCCCCAAATCCTGATACATTCTGAGTGGTCTTTTTTTCTTGTCTCGCGTAAAGATGAATCCTCCGCCCATCACGACGCGTCGCAGCCCTAACCTATATAAAGTCTGTCAAATTTTGGAGACACCCAACAACAAGTACATTCAGCAAGGAGAGGACGGACCGTCTACAGTTTAAAACGGTGGAAGATCGCACAGGCAACAGAAACAACCACACCATCTCTGCGTAAAATACTGCGTAAAACACTGCGTAATGGAGAGGTCCTTGAAATTTGCACTTGTATGCGTCGGAATCTCTCTGCTCCTATCCTGCCAGCCCATCGAGGCGTGGTACAAACAGGCCACCGGTCCAAGTTACTACTCGGTGGGTCGAGCCTCCGGTCTGCTGTCCGGGATCAGGAGATCCCCTTATGTCCGGAGGTCCGAGTCAGAGGAGACGGTGGTGGACAGCGGAGAGACCACCGGTAACACCGGGACTCCCAACGACAGCAGACAAATCTCCATCCTTAAAAGCATGGTGAGTGCTTCCTCTGCAGTTTGAGCAGTTCAACTAACTATGCATTTTCTTAGGATTGAAAACCAAAGTGCGTAAAGTCCGCTCAGCACCAGCGTCCTGATGGCAATAAGCCAAACCTCCAAGTCATTAGTCTAATTGTTAAACTCAGTAGCCCCCCCTAAAAAACATGAAAGTATTTTTAAGGAATCTATTTAACATAATAATTTTTTTGTGCAATTATTTTCAAAATCAGTTTCTACATCATACATATAGATATATATATTGATACTTCTTACTTCACTTCTGTATGACAATTCAGTATTCTCTGCTTGCTGCTGTAACTGTAAATGTACCCGTTTGCGGGACGAATTAAGGACTTTTAATTCAATTCAATGTTCCCATCGTTTTGTTTTTCTCTCAGGCTATATGTGTGAAAGACGTCTCCCCAAACCTGAAGACATGCGAGTTGCTCCGGGACGGAACAGGAACCTTCCAGTGCAAAGCTGAGGTCTTCCTCAGCCTGGACTCTCTGGACTGTTTGTCTGCCTGAGCGCTGATCTGATCTGAAACCAAACCCCAACCCCACCCCCGTGGAGGAGAAGATGCGGGGAGATGTTGAGGACGGGAACATCTTTGTTGATAACGAAGACATTGAATGTTGTATCTTATTTAACTTTTTTTTGTTGCTTTTTTTCTGCGTAAACAGAAATGTTGAAAAATCAAAAAATCCAAAGGGGAAACAGTGGGTTGTATTCTGAATTGTTCTGTTGATCTCCTCTCACATGTACCCACGTTGCCAAATGTATTAAATGTTCAGAATGTTTATTGTAGAGCAGAAACTCTGAAAGGACTACTTATTTTATCTATTAAAATGAACAAATACTGTAAACACCTCACATTTGTTTTCATGCAAATCGGCAATATGGATCATTGGGAAAAAACTTTCAGTGTGAAATGATTTTAAAATAATAATCTTAAAACATTTCAATTCATCTAAATGCATTGCCTCACATTTTGTGCAGAGTTAAAACAAAATCTTATCTCACCTTATATTGGCCTGAGTCGAATATAAAGAATGTCTTCGACAGCAGCACAGATGAAATATATACCGGTAAAGCAAAAACTTGAAATTACAGAAGACACATACAAAAAATACGACATTGGTATTTTATTTAAACTACAGCATTAAGTAGATATTTAGCATTTCCAAATCATTTAATATAGGCCAGAGATTATTGTTCAATATTCATTCATATTTTCTCAAGTTATAACAATAATATCATTTAACAAAATTCAACAATTCAGGGGCAAAAAATAGCCTTCATACTTCAGAAGCCATGGAGGCTACATTTAAAATTCACATTATAATCTTTTTAACTGACCATGTGGCTCCCATATAATACTTATAAAAATAAAAATACAATTCATTAGTTCGAAAAACAAAGGCACTGTACGACTGCAGCAACCAGACATCCCAGGTATGGTCAACGTGTTTCTGGCTGTTGGGCCAATGAGTGTGGAGGGGCCGTAATTACAACCAATCAGAGTCCTCCAATAGACAGCAGAATTTTGAAGGTGAATATAGCCCCATTTGGAGGATTTGACAGACTTGCACTGCGGGCAGAGAATCATGTGTTAGACGCAACGGATTCACACTTAAAACACGTACACATGCACACGCAGTAAATATTGTTAACAAATTTGACACCATCCCTTGTGTCCTTTGCTGAAAATGCTTATATTGAAAAATATGTGAATGAAATGACTTCCAAATCAAGTTTTAACGATTCATATTCATGTAATGGTTCAACCAAACTTTAATGTAAAACATATAAAGCAATTATAATGCATATTTTTTTACACAGACTTATAAGTATTGTTCTTGTTTTTTCTATTTATTTACAGAGAAATGTCAAATGACCTCCAACAGGACTGACAGCACGCGCATGCTCTCCATCCCCTAAATATCACCGCTAGCAACCGGCTCATGGTGTGTCCTGACGCCTGCTCGCCCTCCCCACCCCCCCCCCCCAGGGTTTCAAAAAAGGATGGAATGATCCAAATCATGAATGGGGGGGTGCCAGTGTGGTGTCCCTCCCAAAACACCAGACCCGTCCTGGAAGGGGGGGTCTTCCCCCCCCTCCCCCGTGTCTCGGTCCTCCCGGCGCTGTGCGTGGGCGCGTCCTCACAGCAGAGACACGGCCTCCAGGTTCTCCTTGATGATGGTGTCCATGACGACCTGGAAGACCACCTGCACGTTGGACGTGTCCGTGGCCGAGGTGAAGTGGTGGTAGACCAGCCGGCCCGGCGTGGAGTCCAGCGCCACGAAGGTGGCGGCGATGAACCGCGCTGCAGCGTCCACGTCACAGTCCGCGCCTGCGTGTGCGTGCGTGCGTGCGTGTGTGCGTGCGTGTGTGTGTGGGGGGGGGGGCAGGAGGAGTTAGACACTGATGCTGAAACAGGAGAGTGTCTCACATGGACATTCACAGCAGGGGGGAGGAGGTGAGAGGCCTGGGAGACCTCACTGATCTGTGGGGCTCTGGCCATGATCACATTAAAAGGTGTGTGTGTGTGTGTGTGTGTGTGTGTGTGTGTGTGTGTGTGTGTGTGTGTGTGTGTGCGTGTGTGTGTCTGGGTGTGTCTCTCAGGGTTTGGGATTGAGGAGGACGGTGAACGACTGACTGAAAGTACAATACTCATCATTATGTTATATTTGATGACGATAAACGATCCTAACTTTCCTACTTGTGTTTTGAGAACTCATCTTACTCATGTGTCTCAGAACTCATGTGACCGACGCGAGGAGATCCTACGAATCTTACCTTTAAACTGGGGCAGGTAGACGCGGAGATGCCGGCCCGAGTGCAGGATCTTGTTTTGAAAAAGGTCGATCTTGTTCATGAATAAAATCTGAAAACAGGAAGCACAGTAAGAGGAGGTGGGCCTCTTCTCTGCCAGATGTTCTGAAGGACATAACCATGTGCAATGTCCAACCATATGGACATTGCAACATATATATCATACTAATAAATCATTTGTAAGAATAATTACAGACGGTGTCATTTCATAGATATTAGGTCGATGGAAATCAATAGGTTTATTTCACTTCCCAATTGACGTGGCTGTTGAGTCAATAAACTCATAACACACATCTGCAGGCGATCAATCACTTCTCAGAGAGAACCGCTCCATATTCAACACACCTTGTAACCCAATTTCCCCTGCAGTCAATCTCCTTTTTTTGCCAATCCGCTGCCTCAACATAACCCTGGATTCAAACTGACCTCCGACGGGCCGTCACACATCGCAGATATTCAGTGGTTTAGTGGGGAAGAAAAGAAGGACGTCCATTTGATCACAAAAGAAAAAGAGAAATGTCCAGAACCTATACCGAACCCACGCAGATCATTAGACATTGTTTCCAATGGGGGGGGGGGCAGGTGTGTATTTATATCTGACCGGTCACAGAGTGGATGGAGGTTAAAGTCACAGCCTCCCACATGACCACACGTCCCCGTA
>JAOTIX010000095.1:13928945-13939374 GCA_027123715.1 Gaidropsarus macrophthalmus | reverse complement strand
ACAATGTTTCTGCTACTCTCTCCGGCAGTTTTATTAATGCGGTTTGTTACACCTATAGTAGAACAACTTGAACCTCTCGTCGTTTTCTTATTCTCGGGTCTGGTTTTTTGTGTCCTTGGCGCCCCCCCCCCCCCCCCCTACCGGCAGCCCCGCGTCCGTGACTTTCAAACGCAACATTTCGGTTCTTTTAATTCCAGACATGTCCTCCTACATTGTGTGGTAATTGTGTTCTATACACATCCTAATAAACAGAAAACACGTGAATGGGTGGAAATAAGAGTACGTGGAGTAATGCGTGGTTGAACATCCTCAGTGTGCTCCTCAATGTCAAAGTGAGGTAATGTCCATCGTGGTGTTTTATGGGAACAAGGACAACACAATGTATCGTTTTAAACGGTGTCGCGCGTCTTGAGCCACATGTGGCTTAAGTCGCTTTTGCCATTATGACGTCAAATATGAAGGTATACGTTTTCCCTACATTTCAGCTTTCAAAGACAACAACGTGGGCTATGTTCAGCCATTGAGCTTTAGAAAACACGCATCTATTTTTGTGCGTGTCTTTGTGGGGATCTTTATATGTGATGGCATGATTTAGGCATGTTCTATCGTATATATTTCGCCTTGTCCAAGTGTAAAGCCAATATATGTGGCTTTTGATTTTGAGATTGTGTTTAGCACACTAAGACCAAAAAACGGACATTGTTTTTTTATTTTATTCTGAGGATAAAATAGACCTGCTATTTAGAATAATTCATTATACAAACTACGTTATGTTGAAGACATAAATAAAGAATCAACAGGGACATGCAGTTCAGTAGTTACATCATTCCATGCGTGCCACCACCTCATGTTCGTGTCCTGAGGGTGGAGGTAAAATAGCCGTTTCCTGTTCATCATTTGACGGTTTCACTTGATCACAAAATGATCACATGCTTTTTCGTTGTTCTTTAAAATATAACGCACATTTCTATAACACACTTGTTTAAACCATAGCATTGTACCGCAGAGCAAAGGTGCAGGTTAGCAGGTAACTCGAGACAAGTGAGAGAAGAACTCTTATACTGTTTATTCAAAGAAGGTTCATTGCAAAATGGGGTGCTGCTGACCTGGTTTGACATTGTAAGCTGAAAATGGCTCAAACAGGTTTCACAAGTGATGGAAACAGTGTGATGGCAAGTGTCCAGGACATTTACAATCAATGGACACGTTGATTAACGATGCTGCTAAATGGAGCCTTTGTGCATTCAAATGAACATACATCTAGTTGAATGAATACTTATGTGTGGTGTCCTGACTTTGAGAATATATTTGCATTTTTTTTTTCGTTATCACTAATAAGTGGTCGTAACCTCTGTGGTTGGCATATGGGCGCCCATAGGTGACTTGGATAACATGACCTAACCATTATTACTCAACGCTACCATTTATGGACAATTCATTCCATGCAAACCAACCATGTTAACTAAGATGACTCTACGAAGGGCTTTTGATTACAATTTCACATTATTATTAAGATAGATTATTATTATAATTATTCTTATATAGAAGAGTGTTAGAGAGCCTCATGGCAACCACAAAAAAATGTTACCGTAAAAACTAACATCACATGATGTGGCTGATCATTCAGTCCGGTCTTCATTATGCTAGTGACATGTTTATGTTACAGCATTTATACTCACAAGGCAATCCTCTCATACTGCCAGCAGCAACACTACAGGCAATCAGTTTCTAGGAATCGGTGAATGACCTGGAATGTGTGGGGGCTGGCTTCAGGTTCTGCAGGCTTAAAAAAAATACCCCCCCCCCCACACACACACACACACACACACACACACACACACACACACGGCGCATACACAGCCAGTTGGAACCGCCTGTCTGGGGCCCCTCCACGTATGTAGAGGTTGAATCACTCAAGGAAAAAGGAGTGTGTTATCCACATGAAGTCATTGCACAATTATAACCCCAACGAGCTCTCGGACGGCAGCCTGTGGCCTGAAATATTTCCTCAAAGGTCTGTCCCAAATAGATTGTTCCTACACCCCATAATAGCCAATGGGGAGTGAGGGGACTTCTTGGTTATAACACAGGGAGCCACCAAGAGTGTGTGCGTGTTTGTGTTTGCGTGCGTTGCTTGCGTGTATGTCAGGAAGAGAGGGGGTGGGGGTCGGTGCCGTGTTGGTGTTACCGTGGTTACCTAACGGTCCCTGCCCTGGTTCGTAGTATGCGTGTGTTACGCAAGGTCCGCCCCACATCGGCAGAGCGGTCCGGCATGTAGGTCAAGTGCCGCTAACTGCTAGCCCCGTCTCTCCGCAGTCCCGGGAGAGGGGGGGGGGCTGTGTAACGCATACATTGGGTTGCAGTGCTGGCTGGGTGTGTTCGATGACGTAAATGCAGTCTCCCCCTCTCGCTCTCTCTCTCCGCTGCTCTGTTTTTTTTAAACCGGCAACCATGGAGAAAAATCCTGCCACGAGGCTCCGTGTCGGTCTCATTGTGTGAACACGGCGACGGTCTCGTTCAAGACGACCGCGGCTCCTTCTTATCAATCGCTGTATTTGCCGTTGACCTAATCCCCCTTATTTCCTCCCCCGACGGCCCCTTAAACAGACTGTCATTAACCTGCATTCCTCCAGCGACCCCCCCACTACCCCTCCTTCCTCCTTCTCTCCTTTGCTTTAATTCCTTCTCCCAGTCCTCCCATCCTGGTGACTCTATTTTTAGAGAGCACTCCCCACCCACCCCTGCAGCCCCCCTGACCTATTTTATGGCGCACAGTCAAAGGCAGGGAGGAGTGTTTACGGCGTAGCACTGTTTCTAGGTCAGTGGGACAAGGCAGACGTATGCGCTCGCAGCTCTCAGCTCCCACCCCCTTCTCTCCGGTCTTTTGTTGTGCGAGGCTCCTGTCGGCGGTGGCGACTGCTCTCTGTATGGAAATAGCTCCGACCGAGTGAGGTTGATTTTGGAACGGTGCGCTCATCATACCCAGGTCTGTGTGTGTGTATGGCGTGTGTGTGTGTGTATGGCGTGTGTATTTTGCGATACTACTGCTGTTGTTGTTGTTTGGGTTTTATCCACGTTTCATTGATGGGGAATAGACAGTTCGCAGAAGAGTGGTGTTGTAGTACCTGGAGGGAAATGGATGTATTTTATTTTTTATTTTTTTTCAAAGAAAGGCATGCTTGATGCCTGGTCACCAGGCAGAACGCACGCGGTTATTTAATTAGTGAGAGCAGGAGCCGAACTGCTTCAAGGTCACTGATAGTGAGCATGGTTTCTAACCGGCATGATGTAATTGGTCGTAGATTATGATAGAGATGCAGTTAGACAAATAACACATCCATGTTGGGTTGAAATACGGTTTACAATAAACTATGTGTTAGGAAATTACTCGATTCCATTTTAGGGGATGCCTAAATGATGTACTTAGACACAAAGGGAATTGGTTGCCTCATTCATGGACCGAAGGTATTTTTAGGAAGGTTTTTAACAGTCTGCTTTCGTGGGGCAAAATATATTGGCTAGCATTAATATACATGTGGAAACGTGTTTATTGATACTTTACTGAATATTGGACTGAAAGCTCCCAATATGAATTTACGCAAAAAAATACATTGGTCTTTTATTTCGTTTTCAACTCAATGTTCAATAGGTGTTATACAAGCTCTAATATTTTAGCTGAAATAACATACTGTCATAATCAAAGGTATACAAAGTCAAAATTTAAAAAGCTGCCTGATGATTGCTTCAGGTGTTTAATAATATTACACAGAGAAAGCCTCAGAGCCGAGACATCGTCACCCACTGACATAATGACCTAGATTGTTACATGTGCAGACTGTCTGAAAACCATTCCCTCTCTGTACGATTGTATGATTAATACACAGATACACACATATACGTACATAAACACACATACACAATTAAATATCTCACGAAGAGGCTCCACCGAAACTAATCTTCTGATCTATTCATTCAAAAATAGTCTTGTGACATAACCTTGGAATAGAGCCGATATGTAAGCTACCTGCCATTGTTGTTGACTAATGGCGAGGTTGGTTGTGCAAGGTTTCCTGTTTGACCCTGCTGTCGATATGACACAGGGGGAAGTGCCCTGGCTTGTAGCGGTTGTGTAAGCCCAGAGATGTTTTCACAGTTTCTCAATAAGAGCTGTGGCAGTCCTGGGTGGCAGCTGCTGGTAGGTCAGACTGCAGCGACAGTGTTCATAACAAACCCACAAGAGCTCCACATGTTATGAATGTGACACGTAAAGCAGCGCAATCATTCATTCAGCCTTAACTGTGGTATGGGCAGAATTTGTGTAGCTCTTTGCATTATCGGCACTCAAATGCCTCCAATATTAGTGATTTTCTGTTCCTCATCATTTAAACATCAGGTTAATGTTCATGATTACAGACAAACTCAATTGATTCACGTGGCGTAGTTATTGCAAAAAGGATGTTGACCCATTGGTCTACACAGATCTTAATTACAGGATGTTATGTATCCTCTTTGGTGACCACAAGGAGGGCCAATCGATTGCCACACAGGCACCATGTAAGGAGCTGTGGCCTGGCGCTGCTCTAACGCCAGCGGGCCGGGTGCGCTGTAAGCTCTGTTATGTGACTGTGACGGCGTAGCCTCTTACACAACAGCCTCTTACGCAGCAGCCATGGAAAAAAAAGAAAAAGAAACCCTCATTAAGTCCTGTTTTGAATCTAAGCCCACTCTCTACTCTGCTGCCAAACAGACAGACAGCCCCCCCCCTCCCTCCGGTCGCTAAGTACTGTTGACCTACATTCTTTACATGTGTGCCGCACAGAATATGGATTAGTCGCTATAACCGCCATAATGTGAAATACTACGTACATTTATGGTGACACTGAAGCGAGCATGGTTATGTCATTGGCGATCTGAACAAAGTGAGGCACAAAAGTGTGTCATGTTTAAAAAAAACTAAAAACATTTCGGTTAGATGACCTAGTCTTCATTGTCAAGAGGACTGCAATGTTTTTTTTATGATTTTTGATCTTGCAAAACTGACTCTCTTCTTCTGTTTCCCTGAACCAGATCCTTGTGAGCAAGCAGCAGTGCTGAGACGGAGTACAGAGGAAGTGGAAAACCCCTGGAAGAGAGGGACTGACCTACATTCTGTGGAACGGCCCAAAGAAGCAACGCTCTTGGCCTGACCAAATTCAGTAGCCTGGCGGTGATTAGAAAAGACTCCGGCAAACCTGTAGTCACTTAAACTTAGGCATCAAAAATTACTCTGAAGTGCCTCCCAAGCAAGGAAAATATCTTCTGAGGGCTTGACCTCTTTGTTCTTCTTTTAGTCCTGGACACAAGTTCAATGTGCAAGATTTTAGTGAAGATCCATCTTTTTTTGATGTTCTTAGAGAATATAGACACCTGAAGATTCCAAATTGGTTGAGGATACGAAAAATCAATGAAGTTCTCCCTTCGCGGTACTCAAATACCTCACCCCGAGTTTTTTGCAGATCCTGCAACTTAGAAAGTCAAGTCCCGCAGAAAAACTATTTCCTTATACATCCACACAATCTCCCTTCTCCCCCTCCCCTTTGACACCACTGCTAGAGGTCATCTCTTGCAAAACATTCTGAACGATGGAAAGTCTCAGTCTACTCAATCTGCCCTCCAGCAGTAGCAACAACAACCTGGATGTGGACACCTTCTCCAACTACAGCGAGAGCCTCCCTTCCCCTCTGCCCGAAGGCACGTCGCGCTCGGGCCGCCAGAGCAAGAGCTCCAAGACCAGCATGGCCTCACGCCGCAAGCGAGAGTTCATCTCCGACGAGAAGAAGGATGCGTCCTACTGGGAGAAGCGCAGGAAGAACAACGAGGCGGCCAAGAGGTCCCGAGAGAAGCGGCGCCTCAACGACATGGTACTGGAGAACCGTGTGATGGCTCTGAACGAGGAGAACGTGCGCCTGAAGACGGAGCTCCTCCAGCTCAAGCTGCGCTTCGGCCTCATCAGCACCGCCTCCTACATGGAGAAAAGCCAGCAGATCACCACCAGTGCCGCGGCCGTGACCGCCAGTGCCAACGGCAGCGGTTCCGGAGGCATGGCCGCAGGGAACTCCTACCTGCCCAGCAGCGGCTACTCCAGTGCATCCCAGGTGATGCTGAACTCGGACTCTTCGGAAACCGAACAGTCCGGCCGTGGCGAGCGCCACACCCAGCTCCCGAAGTACTCCCCCCGCGGCTCCCTGTCCGACATGTCCGATGGCTCCTCCAGGGACAGCCCAGAACCCATGGGCTACGACATCAAGAGAGAGCCCATAGCCTTGGAGGGCTCCATGGACTTCCCCAGTGAGATGTCCAACGAGGGTTACCCCAGCAGCCACGCAGCACCAGCGCCATCCCACCAACAGAATGCCCAAGAGGATTACTCTATGGACTACCACCACCACCTTCACCACCAACAGCAGCAGCAGCAGCAACAACAACAACCACAGCACCGTCCAGAGGCCTCCAGCCCGGCCCCCCAGGCCAACACAGCACAAAGGAGCGTGATCCTGTACCGCTCCAGCAGCGGCTCGTATCCGGTTGAGAGCCACAGGCCAGAGCAGAGTCGCCACGCGTCCACCTTCAAAGCCACAGGGGAGACCATCACGGAGGTGGCCGAGAGGCTGGAGCGAGCAAAGACCATGGACTCGCCGCAGTACGAGTGCCCTGAGGATCCGGACGAGGAGTACATGGAGGAGCAGCAGCAGAGCTACCGACCCCACGTGGGACAGCATCAGCACGAGGACCATCAGGGGCACTACGGCAGCCAGGTCCAGGTCCATCACCAGCACGCCGAGGGCAACCTCGACTCCTTTGCCCCCGACTTGCTGCACAACAGCGAGGAGGAAAAGTCCTCGTTCCGGCAGCACAGTGTCTACCACAGCACTTTGGATGAAGAGCCGCCCGTGCTCACCTATGAGGGAGGCCCCAGAAGAGAGGGCTTCCAGGGTTACCAGGAGAACTCTTCTGCCAAAGACACCTCATCCAGTGACGGAGATCCCCGTAGCTCTGACAAGGAAGCCTCCACAGACGACGAGTCCCCGTCCTCCTCCACCTCGGACCTGAGCGGTTACCACCAGAAGGCAGGCGATGCCATGGGTCAATCCATGGAGTGCCAGGCTGAGGTCAAAGGCACTGCCCTGCCCCACAAGCTGCGCCTCAAGTACCGAGCGCTGTCTAACTCGGCAGCCAGGACCCCAGTGGACGGACCCATCGGCTCCTGCAACCTGGCGTCCCCTTCGCCGTCCCTGCCCCAGCACCCATACCTGGCACTGCCAAGCAGCCAACAGGGTGGCCAGGCCAACGGAGAGAGCAAGGAGATGGAAAATGAGAGCCGGTTCCTGGCGGAAGAGCAGATGCAGATGAACGAGACGGGGGACTCAAAGAAAGACGGAGGGAAAAAGGGATTGAGCGGCGTGAAGAATGGTCGCCAGAGTAAAAACAGGAGAGATTAAGGGAACGCGCCACGGTAGCATCTTTGAATACAGACTTAATCAGAGTCATACCGACTGCATTTCCCATGATGCATTACAATCTTGTCCTCAACAAACACCACTACAGCTGCAGCAGCTACCTTCCTCTAAGGATGATGGGACATGTGTACGTACCAAATAACACAACCACCCTGCAGGACAGACTGTACGCCTGAGAGATCTCCATGGGGAACGATGAATTAGATTCAGCGTCTAGGTTCACTGAGTCACATGTTCCCTCACTCGCTCACTTTTTCCTACCTCTTCTCATCTCTTCATTCTCTCCATTCATGGTGACACTGATCATTACAAAACAAAAACAATGCACCAGCCACAGTTGTCCTGGAAAAAAACACGCACACACACGCACACACACACACAAACAAGGAGGAAGATGATACTGATTCTGTTTGGGGCTCAGGTGTAACTGATTGAACTTAAAAGACAATGCGCGTCTCCCTTGGCCCTATGGGAACTTTCCATTAACCAAAGAAACATGGCTCTCCTGCCAGGCCTCCTTGTTCCACTCATGATCCCATTTCATGTCTTCGATGTCATTTCTGCTGCACAGAAAACCTCTTAAATTCTCGAGCACTTGGATTGTATATTACTGTGAGATACACATTTGCATATAGCGATTATATTTTAAGAAGAAAAAAACGAAACATTTGGAGGGCGAAAAAAAAAGCCAAGCTGTTGGATGTCAGTCGTAGACTATGGAAAAAAAAAAAAAAGATCTGTTTGATATCGTTAACAAGTCCCTGTACAGTTGATCTTTCGTTTTCTTTTCATTTTTTTTTAAACATGCCTCAAAGGTTTTTCAGAATGAGACAAAGCTTTTAAAATAAAACTGAAAAAAACAACAAAAAAAAACAAAACAAGCACCACTACTACATATCTTACGGTACTGCAGCGGTCGGGTTCAGTCCGAACGGCGTGCACGGCCGGGACCCGCCCCCAGAGCTGGGTGGCCGGCACCAAGTCCTTTAAGTAGCATCAATAGAGCGGGCCCTCTGGGGCCGGACAATACGCAACGCCCGGACCCCCACCCCCACCCCGGGGTGGTCACACGGGCTGTGATCAAGCAGTGTCAGAGCATCCCTAACTAACTACTAATTTAACATATCAAGTCGAGACTGTGCCGTCAAACACTAGTTCTTAGTAAGCCTGACAAGCACAAACAGTCGCGGACAATCCACCACCCCAGTAGACAACGGAGAACACTTTCTTTTTAAAACTCTTAGGAATAGTGGAAATACACTATAATTGCGAAGCTGCTCTTTTTTTCTCTTTATGACGTGCCTCTTTATGATCTAGTGTGTTGTCCCTGTATAGGAGGATTGCCCAGCGATCCTGGTCACATGTGCACTGAGTTTCAACTACAGTATATGCAGTAGATAATACAGTTACTTTGTTATTATTGTATTACTTCCTGGTGCCTGCCTCTGGCTTCTATGTATAAATGTAAAGGTCTCCAGCCCTTCTGTTATTGTATTATTAACTATTATTTTGTATTTTTATTTAGTTACCTGGTTGTGTTCATGTGTATTTTCCTGTCATGTTGTGTCACGGCCCTATACTATTCCCTTTTTTGTGCGTTGTACATTGTCTCATGCAGACCATGTCCCTGTTACTATTTGTACTACGTGCTGTTGTATACTGTGTAATTTGCCAAATGTCTTCATGAAAAATGGAAAACATTGAAAAAGGACTTTCCCACAAGTGATCATGATTTGCAGTTCTTCATACAGTATGTGGATATGGATAATGGTTATTATGATAAGCACTCATTTTTGATTGTTGAATAATTAAATAAAAAATCTTGATGCGTTTTCTTGAAATGTGGTTCCTCGTTTCTGTTCCAGTGTGTAGACAAGCATTTGAAATAGGAATACTAGAATTCGTAATTATGTGCTCATTATATAGCTACTTATTATATAACAGTATCTAATACATGCAGTGGGAACCCATAAGTACAGCCCCCAACCCAAACTAAGTAATTTAATACAAGCCTACAATTAGTGTATCCCAAAATCGAAGCAATGCAAATATGAGCAGCATAAAACGGGCCTTTGCCTATATGACACGGTCGTCTCCTAAATAGGTTAAAGCAATTATGGCAGGTGTAACTCTAGCTTTGAGCCGTAATTAATATAGACCATACGACATGGGTGCGTTTTGAGGAACGCGCTACTAATAGATTATTATAAAACATGATGAGTGGACAGGCCGCTTGAGGTTTAAATCAAATACCTGTTTGTCATTTTGTAATGTGCATTCGAAACACAAGGCCACGTCTCCTAAATAAACGTATAAACAATGTAATTTATACGATATGTACAGTATATGGAGTTTAGTTTATCATTATATGTTGCAGGGCCGCTGGTGTTAAGAACTGCAGCCTACGCGCGGCCACGCGTTTCTCCTCAAGCGCGTGCTGCTGCTGACGGCCAGCCCAGAAGTCCAACACAACGACACATTGTATTTCAGTCAGTAATATGAAACCCCGTGTGTTAATCTATTTTGCGTCTCGTCGGTTAACCACACACAGACCCACACAAGAGAAAGCCCCGCCAGCTTGGCAAGAAACTACTGCAAGGTGACATTCCGTCGAACCAAACCGCAGCGGTTCGTAGTAGCGAAACCTCCCAGCCTCGCCATCGCTCTCTTTGTTTCTTTCTCTCGTAGCGCCAGGACCTCAGATTACCCCCATTCATTTTCTAACTCCGTCAAACCCGCTTCTATGCGTTATTTCAAATCCGAATCGGCTGAGAAACGCAGGGAGTCAGAAAGAACTAGGTCAAGGGGGACTGGAGGGAAAGGAGGAGGGAGAGGATGTCGGAAGGCGAGGGTCGGGTGTGTGTGTGTGTGTGTGTCGGAGCCAGTGCCGGTTAGGAAGGAGACAGCCAAGTACTGCTGAGTCACTATGGTGA
>JAOTIX010000095.1:13139109-13150463 GCA_027123715.1 Gaidropsarus macrophthalmus | reverse complement strand
GTGTGTGTGTGTGTGTGTGTGTGTGTGTGTGTGTGTGTGTGTGTGTGTGTGTGTGTGTGTGTGTGTGCGCGCGCTTTAGGGCACCTTAATCAGCAGCCCCCTGCTGCAGTTCACCATGGACCAGTACGTTTCCCCTTTCGCCCTAAATTCCACATTGTAAAGCAAAACATACCAGTGCTCTCCACCCTGGCTGTGAGAGCCCCGTAAACATAACAAACGTCTGGATAGTGCACCCACAGACAGCCTTGGGGGAGCGGAACACTCTCACACCATTTAGTGGGCAGGTATTTTGTCTTAGGAGGTAAAACATACTGTTCTCACTTCCTCCGGCTCCCTCAGCCTTTATTTCAGGTCAACACGTCGTCTGGCCTCGGCCGGATGCTTCCGGATCACCGCACCGCCAAAACCACCAGGCAGGCTGCGTCAGCCCGATGCCTCTGTTCAGCGACTTCCTTCCTCTTCCTCCTCCTTCCTCTTCTTCGTCTCCAGTGTGTCGGCGTTGCTCACGCCGTGTCGGCCTGCGTTACACGCTGTGGGTACGGATGAGGCTTCCGCAGCGAATGCTAGCAACGATTCGGAAACCGCCGACCAGAAGGAGAACGCTAGCTATTGCTCCTTTGGGCCGGCAGACCCTCTTTCTCCGAGCGTGGCGTGTGAAATGTGACAGGATGTTGACATCAAGCCCGCCCCCGCGCCCCTCTCTCTCTGTCCATGGGAGACGGTTTCCCCTCGAGCGGAGTCCACAAGTACCGGCGGCGCCGATCGGCCCTCCCTCTGTGTGATCTGCATTGCACACACTGAGCCCAGGAAGGGAGGGCTGGTGGGTTTGATCTGCTGTAGCACACACAGGCCACACTGTCCCTTTCTTATTGCACTTCCACAGACATGCATTTGCCAGCTGGGATATTTTCATTGTGGTCCTGTCATCTTTCCCCACACTTGCCACATTTTCTCACCTCCCCTGCAATTTTTGTTTTTCTTTTTCCTTTCTTTTTTCAGTGGGGTGGGGGTGGGGTATGGTCCAGTTTGTGGTTTTGTTTGTAGGACAGAAGCATGCTTAGCTTCTGCAGAGGCTGGGCCTGCAGCTCACTGTCAGCTTTGTTGACAGTTTATTTTTGTTGCTGTGTTCCCCTCCAGGGACTGCGGATGTAAACGAGCTATAATGCTGCCTCTTGCTCAGCGGTTGTGTTGTGCATGGCCCGGTAAACTATGGACTTCTGCCTCCTTAAACCACATGCTTTCTTTAATGAAAGATGGCTTTCTAGGTCAAATCAAGAACGGTTACTTTGACCTCTCTGTGTTGATAAACCAATAATACTCCCAGGGTCAACGCCACGTGATTTGATTCTTGAATTCTTTGTTGAATCATGTTTTTCTAAGTTCATAGAAGACCACTGTAGAACACATTGATAAGAACAAGAAGCAGGAACAAACCAGAGTTGAATTACCTTTTCACTATCATTTCATACCATCCGTCTCCTGTGCTCGTACACACGTCTCCGTCTGCTATATTAAAGGAGCAACGCTGTAACCACGCATCTAAGACTGTAACTCATCGCCATAGTAACTATCATAGAAAGCAACCAAGTGTGGCGACTGTAACCGTGTGTGCGAACGTGTAGCAACAAACAATGGATGGTCTTTGTGTTATATCGCTGTATAGCCAGAAGGGTTAAGTGCAATAAGGTGTTCATACATCACAACCCTGCCACTAGAGGAGAAACACACGCACACACACACACACACACACACACACACACACACACACACACACACACAAAAGGACAAAATGGTTGCACTTCAACACACCGAAAGACATGGCAAGCAAGCCATTATGTGGCCGCTTTCCTCCTCCTCTCCCCTAGCTGTGAAAGGCTGTGCATTGTCTCATTTCTTTTTCAGAGCTGACTTTGGCCCTGCCTCCTCTGTCGTCTCTCCCTCTCTCCTCTCTCCCACCTTAACAGTCTATTCAGACCGGTAAAGGCCACGTCCGTCATCCGCGGTGAGGTGTGGTGTGTGGGAAATTGGAAATACCGACTGTAAGGTCATCCCTTTTAAAAGCGACTATTGTTGAACAACAGCGGACTATAGCGTCTTCCCGCACGGCTATTGAGCTCTGAAAAACATTTACAAACACGGAAAAACACTGGTCTCACCGCTACAAACGCTGCCTAAACAAATACTAGGCTATATGTATATGCAATCATGACACGAGGCTCCAAAGAGTAAAATCTTTCATCTGTTTGAACTTTGTATTGCATTTGTGCTCAATAAATATCACTCTGGTTTGTACCACCTCAATCCTCATGGCTGGGATTCGAGCAGCACTTGTATTTACATATTTGTAGCGCAGACACATGGTGTCTTAAAATACCAATAAAATGTCGAGACCACGAAGGTTGTGCACTCACAGCACTCCTTCTTCCCCGACAGTATTTGAATTGGAGACCAGTGCTAACAGAAGGACTGTCAGCGGAGGGGGGGGGCTCTGTGTGACTTTTAGTTTTTAATCTTCCACTCTTGGAATGCTGTTTGCATTGTTTACTTAGCTAGGCGTAGAAGGCATCATCACACCAGAAGTGGGTGTGTGTGTGTGTGTGTGTGTGTGCGTGTGCGTGTGCGCATGTATGTGCGTGTGCGTGTGTGTGTCTAACCCTAACCCTGGAGAACATCTGATCGATGGTCAGCAGGTTGATCAATGAGCTTTATAAGGGCCTGGTGCATGGAGACTTGGCATTAACCATGGAAGAGTGTACACAGGTCGGTGTGACTGTATGTAACGGTGCTGTTATAAAAGCCATCGTTCATACGGCGTGTGATGCGGCAGATCCCCGTGACACAGAGACTCAGCACAGTGCAGGGCAGCAGGGCTAAAAAATGTCATCCTTCTGGTTGATGGAGCTGTAGGCGGTCCATGCTCTCCCGGGCCAGAACAGAGTGGCTCAGCGGAGGCAGGGTGGACCTGAGGTGACTAATGTGGGTGGGAGAACTTGCTTTTTTTTATGTACTTTACTTTGTTAAAAAAAATCATTCATTCATTTATCACACTCCTTCTGCAATATATGCTCTGCAGCACAAACCAGGCATATATAAAAAAAGATATGATATATTTCCCATACGACTTGTTACCAGAAGATCTTAAATTATAATGTTAACTTGTTGACATGCAGCACCAGCTTTTTTGTGTCATTTCACCTTCCTGTTGTCTCCAGTTTCAACCATGTGGTGACAGGTGTATTATTTTAATGTTACAACAGCAGTACATCAACAGATAGGGGGATAGTAAAATATCATAGTACCACCAAGTTTTAGAGATCAACCTCAAATTAAACACAAATGAGTGTACTTGAATGCATTCCATACAAGCAGAGTATCCATCATAGGGGAAATACTCCCACCAAGAGGCCAAATAAATAAGTGCACATAAATGCACAACACAGAATACTCCATGCCTCTTCTCCGGAGAGGGAAGACAAGGTTGCAAAATGGGCTTTGTTCCACAATCTTTGTTTATGTCATTCATGAACAGAGGAACATACAATGGTCCAGACGATGAAAGCTACACTGCGCCTATGATTAGTAGATCATGAAATGAATGGTTTTCATCAAAGTATATCCTCATGACTCCGTGTTATGTTAGAGGGGTGTTGAAGATGCTCAGTAAATCTGACATTTTGCAGAACTATAACAGAATGTGATTCAGCAACACTATTACAGGTTGGAGGGTTACACCTTCTGGTGGCAAACCCAAGACAAACACCAAACAACAAACACAGACGAGCAAATGTAAATGGCATTTATGAAAAAACATATTTAATCAAAGGAAATGTTTGCTTCTTCAGAAGGGGTCAAATGTCCCAAGACGAAAGAATTTCATTGCCAGTGACTACTCTGTAACCTCTGTGCATATGACAATAAAAGAATCTTGAATCTTGAAATTTACCCTGAACCCATTTTGCGGCCTTCGTATAGATTCAACATGAACATCATACAGGACGGCTTAGGACATCATTTATGAGTCCAAACATCTACAGTGTCATTCCAAAACAACGAACCAGGTACCATGTAAACACCTGTGGTCTTTGCCAAAAAGTGTTCAATACTGCACTTCCATACGACTCGGTCAAACATACTCTTTAAAAACTGTAGTTCCAATTAACCATGGATCATAACATTGAACCGGCAATTCCACAACTCTTTGATATGTATTCATGAAGGACTGGACGACAACTATAAAAATTGTAATTCGACTCCTGATATTGGCCGTTTAAACGTTGAGGTGGATCCTCTGGTGTCGCTTCAGGTTGCATTTCTGCGTGAAGCCCTTGCCGCACGCCGTGCAGCAGTACGGACGCTCGCCGGTGTGCACCCGTCGGTGGGCCTTCAGGTTGCTCAGCTTGGTGAAGCTGCGGCCGCACAGAGAGCAGCAGAAGGGCCTCTCCCCCGTGTGCGTCTGCAAATGGGCTCTCAAGTTGCTCGAGTCGGCGAAACATCTGCCGCACTGGCCGCAGCGGTTCCTGGGGCCTTGCAGGGCGGAGCCTGGGCACATCTGCGGCTCGGGGTGCTGGGAGCTCTGGGCCTGGTGATGAGATTTGGCGCTGACCACGGGGAGGCCATTTCGGGAATCAGCCGTGAATTGTTTGTTGCCGAGGGCGGCTGGCTGTGTGGAGTTTGGAGAAGGAACTGATTTGAATGTGGATGGAGTTCTGTTGTGGATGTTTGTGCTTGTGGCGAGAGAATGGCCTGTGATTGCACCGGAGGAGACGGTGAGATGGGCTCTTGTTATCGGTCGATTACTTACTGCTGCTGCTTTTAATGCAAGACTTGTGCCCATTTTGAAATGCCGCTTTGTAACTTCCTGCACCAAAGCCCTATGGGAGTGGTAGCTGTGCCCGGGAATGTTCACCCTCACCTTGTGAGTCTTTAATTGACACGAGGGGAAGGCCACAGCCGAGTCCAGGGCCTGTTTTCCCAGCAGCACCTCCTCGTCCTCATCAGAATCTAAAAGAATCTCCTGCTTGATAACCACATCTCCCACATGGCTGATTGGTAGTTTGGGCTCAGGCGATACCGCCTCCGCCAATACACGGTCCGTTTGTTTGGTTAAATCGCTGGGAAGGGCTGCATCAGAGTCATTGGCAGTACTTCGTATGTGGTTTTGCAAGAGAGATAAACCTCCTTGTTCAGGGTCAATGTCCAAGGGCAAAACAAAGTATTCTTCAGTGAAGGCATTTGCAGAAGAGATCCCATTCTGCCTGATGGAAGTCCCTGATGACGCTTGACAGCTTCTCTGGGTATGTGTAGGTTGTACGTCTGTCATTCCATCCAGGCTGTGAAATGTAGATCCACTTACACCTGGGGGATGTGAAAAATGGAGATCTTATAAAGTGGGACATATCTTGTAAAGGCTAAAGGTTTAACTTTGTGCAACTATTTGGATGTACCATATTTTTAGTAATGACCCTCAACGTCTCTATCTAGTGTGATATGAATACTGGTGGTACTTTTTTTACCCCAATGCAAGACTCACAGACTTGATATATCTATGTGTGCAATGTTCGATGTACTTAAAGCAAATCTCTGGCTGGTTATAACATAGCGTTACAAAAACGTATGTTATTTGTATTTTACTCTCACCGTCATTAAAAACAACCATGGCTTCTTGCTTGATAGATCCAGATGGCCTCACATCATTTTCCACCTTCACAACAACACCAGGCTTCTCAATAGTGACCTGATGAGGAACAGAAAACAATTTCAACAAAGATATTGGACAAAATGTGTAAAAGTACAAGTATATCTTGGTAAATTGCCTTACTTGATATCTGCACTTCTTTGTCTATAATGTTGTTCCTACTGAACATATGTCAATTTGTTTTTTCAAAGTCAATTTCACTAACATGAGAATCACTTAAAATGCTTGGACTGTTGGAGAGCTTCTCAGCCACCAGTGACGTCCCTCTATTTGGCAAAACCTTCGGTCCACAACGTTGTATATCATGCTCCATATTGAGTTCCTGTTTCAACCCACACTCTTCTGAAACACCTGAACCTAAAGATGGAAGAAAGAAGGACATGAAAATGACAAACCTAACTATGTTGAGTACAACACGTGTGAGAAATACACCTACAGTATCAGTGGGACACAGACAAAGCAATATTCTATAACAATGCTGCGTCAATAACTAACAAATGAAAGTTTGTACTTGCCGAAATTGGACGTTTCAAGACCATCCTCAGCCCCATATAGGGATGCATTGAAATCAATGCCGCTGTTAAAATGGCATTCTTCATTTGTCTTCATCATAAAGTCCCCTTTACTTATTTTTTTCTCTGTTAACTGCAGCTGCACCTTCAGAGACTCTACTTCCTGGCACCTGCCCTTAAGTTGCTCGATGATTCCATCCTCCACCAGTTTAGTGACCTCACATATGGCTGTCTTTAGGATAGCCTCCATGACATCCGACAGCTGGGTCTGGAATGCAGCGATCAGAGTCTCCATGTCCGACATAGTGGATTACCTTTCTTCAGTGGTTGAGGTCAATGTGTGGTGAAACAAATGAAACAACAGTGATGATGTTAAATACAATTTAGTAATTTAAAAAAGTGAATATAAAATCCGTGTTTTTCACGGACAGTTCTCATTAATGCATTATGACTGCTCAGTCCTTATAACGTAAATGCAACTAATGAAATGTAATACTGTATAGCTTTTTCATCGTTTGCTACACGTAGCTACTTACTAGCATTAGCACGTAAGCTGGCGTTAGAAGAATATTTAATGATCAAGGAATCAAATCCATCTAGAATACTATAACAACATTCAGAACTCAAAGGTCGGGAGTTGGTTTTCGTTGTTACGACGTGAAGGAAACTAGTCAGATGAATCTGAAGTACACATGCTACTGTGGAATTAAGCCAGCTTTTTTTTCTCCTGTGAAACTTTATTGATTCACCATCGCAATGACACATTGTCAGAATGGCGCACAAAATGATTCAGACATCGTGAACTAATATTAACATTATTAGCCCGGATATTAATGATCTAGTCTTAAGCTATTGTAGTATTGTATACTTATAACGTACAGATATGCCTGTAATTGTTATTGTTTACGTGCGCGTCATCTCGAATACTACGGTGGCCGTGTTGTGCCTTGTCTGCCATTTACAAAATGCGTTTTACATCTGAACCTGCTGGCTGCTTTCTCATAACCAGCAAGCTAATGTTGTTGTTTTCGACTAAAGCCCAATATTAAACGTCTTTCTTTCTATTGGTTTGCAATGTAAAAAAAATAAAAAATTGTGTGATATCAAGCCGGTTCAATGTAGGCCTATTGGTGCTGCAATTACCGTATTCAGAATTTTATTTAAATGTTTAATAAACAGCAATACACAATATGTAACAAGCATAAATGTAGCCATGATATTACAAATAAAAAATATCCCAAAATAAAAGCACTTTACCTTTATCATCTGAACAATATTACCATCCAAGGAGATGGTCTTATACAAATAAAAAAGTTTACAGAAGAAGATAAGAACCTTAATGACAGCAAGAAACTGGAATGGACTTTTGACAATGACAATTTCATTTGCTATAATGCACACAGGTTTTTTGATTGTGACACAAATTATCTCTGATGCTGTACATATCTTTCCATCACAAACAACATTGAAATAGTTGGTTCGTCCTCCAAATACTATATCCCATTGACAATCTGTCCTTATGGAAGCAAAAAGTATATCTCACTAGCTGTAAATAATAAAATGCAAATCACTTTTAAAACATATAATAGTAACATAACAAAATACTAACGTTAATAAAAGTGAATAGATGGTCAGTTCCACACACAAATTCAAAGATCGGACTTGTGTTTGCGCTGATGTGACTTGAGGTGGTCGAGGCGTTTGAAGCTGAGTCCACACAGGGCACAACAATATGGCCTTTCCCCTGTGTGCGTACGTTGGTGGACCTTCAAAATGTCTGCCCGTGTGAAGCTTTTATCGCACATGCTGCACCGGTGAGGTTTCTCCTGTGTGTGAATGCGTCTGTGCAACTTCAGATTCCACAGGCGGCTAAACTTGTTACCGCATACAGTACAACAGTATGGTTTGTCACCAGTTTGGTTACACTTGTGTGACTTCAGGTCAGCGATGCCAGGGAAGCCTTTGCCACAGTGATTGCAGAGGTGAAGTCCCTGTTCCGAGTGAATCCTCTGGTGGATTTTAAAGCTATGAGCTTGGGTAAAGGTCTTCCCACACTGGTTGCAGGAATATGGGGGTCGTTGCCCAACACTGTGTGTCTGCTGCTTATGGGCCTTCAGAGAAGCAGAGTCGGGGAAGGTCATGGAGCACTGATTACAATTGTGCTTTCTCCCACCCCTTGTTACCACCGGGACTTGTCCCCTTTCTCCCATATTTAGACTTTGGATGAAAGACTCAGAGGGCCCGTAAAGATCCTCCGCACGGCCCAAAGACGGTTCTCCGTTGTGTTGGTCTTGCCCCCTGAAGCCAAGTCGACTGCCTGACGAACCGGCTGTATTTTCTGGGTACAGGGCACTCTGGTCCTGAAGGTAGCCCTCTTCATTAATCAGCAGACAACTGAACCCTCCACTCACCTCTATATTGGCTCCTGAGGGGGACTCTGTCGGTGAACAACACATTGCACCTCTTCTACTACTCTGGGGGTGACTCAGTGGATAAGATTGATGCTCCGGCCTCTCGAAAGCACCCATGTCCTCCTCATAATGGCCAATATAACTCAAGTCCTCACCTACACGACTTGGTGGGGACTCTGTGGATCCATCCATGCCACTGATGTCCAACACATTGCCACTCCCACACTCAGGCCTTTCAAAGCCACCGAGGTCTTCCATGCCATAGGTGTTCTGGTAAAGGGGTCCCGCTGGACCCGGTGAGGGGTTTTCTGGACTTTGTTCCTGCCTCTGGCTCAGGCCAGGCTCCCAGTCCTTCTGGCATCGTTGAATCGCTGTCTCATTAACATTCTTTGCGGTACTTGTAAATCCTGCCCCCTCTGTGCCTGGTGGGTCAAACGATAGGATATACAATCAGAATCAGAATCACAATTGCTTTATTCGCCAAGTAGTTATCACATACGAGGAATTTGCTGTGGTTGTTGTTGCATACATTCAACATATGAATAATAGTAATAAGGGTTAAGTAGTGCAAAAAGGAGCAAGTAGTGCAAAAACGCAACAGTAGTGCAAAAATGGTGCACAATTGGGCATCTGAAATATTTGATAGGCCAGCAAAACATATTTTGATAGATTTGGATACAGATTTAGACATAAAATGAAAAATGTACCATTCAAATTGATTCCCCATCTCTCTGTGAGCTCGGTGGTATCTGGTGTGGGAGTGATGCAGAGGGCTTCTTCCTTGGGCATTCGATCCAGATTTGCTCTGCCTGTATTTGTTGACTGACCAAGACACAAATTGAAAACGATACAAGATACTTAATATATTATCAACACACATTTACAACGGCAAAGGGAGATAGATACAACATACCTTTGGTGATACACTGGTCTCTGATTTGTCCTGCTTTCGCGTGGATCTCTCTTCACCATTGGATCGGCAACCCTGAATTTCTTCTTTCGATGATTTGTCCAATTTCTGACTTTTTTCTGTCCCGAAATATAACAATGAACATATGAGTAAGGTACAAGGAGATAAACAACATTACATCGACAATCTTTACGAATACTGTCATGTTGAGTCATTTAATGATTGGATCGTTTTGAAGACCAGTCTTCGTTTTTTCACGGCGAAGCATTGATTCAGCCTTATTTGCGCGACTTCTCAAATATCCCCACAATGTATTTGAAGACTAACCTGTCTTAACGGCCGAGGACCTCGCATCACCTGCGTCGGCATCGCTGGACTCTCCTACTCGTCCGCAGTCCACACATCTCCCACCGTCTCTGTCTCTTTCTTTCCGTCGACCCTCAGACCACTTCAGCCGCCTCTTCAGGGACTCCACTTGTTCCCGACTGCGTGTTACCTCCTCTAAGAAACTATCTTCTACTAAACGGGTGATTTCGTACATGGCAGCCTTGAAGACTGTTTCCATCACACCCGAGAGTTGGGACTGAAACGTTACGATCGCCTCGGACATGTCCGCAGAGAAGTAGAACTTCTTTGTAGTTTTGATAACCTATGTAGCTAGTTTTACACAAATGTCGTCCACAAATCTCTTCCTATTTGTTAAACAACGACTGCGCAAAGGGTGTTACGCATTAACTGATTTCAAATAACTTACTTTCTAGCTGGAAATAGTCACTTCCGTCAAAAGAAATGTCTTCGATTGTACCGAAACGACCACAACCCTTTAGCTAAGTTGCTAACGTAATCTAGTTATGACATAGAATGTATGCCTCGGTAATATAGGAAGACACGAATATCAGAATGAAGAAAAAAATAATGTAAACATTTTCGAGCACAACGAAAGGTGAATAGTACGGAAATATATCGTGAGAGCATCAAAGGAAAATACAGTTTTCCTCTGCTTGCATTTCTTGAAACAATAACCCTTCCGGGATCAAAACGATAACTACGGCATGTGGGTTAGGACAATATTCCTTGAAGCGCACAACCGCGTTGCACGACTGACCGAAGTATTCGTGTCTGTAAGACGTCAAATAGATCTACGCTTTTTACATTCGATTACGTAGAACAGAGCGGCTTTTACATTTTCAACCTACAAGTATATCTGCTTCCTCAAGCAAAGAACGAATGGTTTCGTTCCGCACCGACCTGTTAACATGCGTCACTTAGCTTAGAACACAGGTACGCTTGGGAACAGGCGAGGTAGAAATAGCGAATTTTAATATTTAGTTCTGAGATTAAAAGCTCCATTATGTCAAGGGACGATTATCAGATGAGACATTTAACCGTTATTGGCAATATGCTTACAAGTGCAGCTACAGAATCCACTCAACTTTTCGAAATGATGGTGAATGAGTTAAAAGAACAAATATCCACACTTCAGAAGGAGAATGAGGACCTTAAAGTGAAATGCAGTTATTTAGAGTTTTTGACTACTCAACCGAAACCGGACATTCACGGAATTGACTCTGAAAAGTGCCCAAGTACTGCAGCAACATGTGACATTGGAGTCCAATGTGGTAGGTTACCTTCATAACGCTTTACGCTACTGACTGTATTTTGTTCGATGAGCTACATTTGAAAATGAAACGTTTGCATTCAGCACCATCAATGCATTACAATGTCAGGATTCTTGGTAATGACACAAATACACACAAACGCACACATATATATGCATGTATAGTTTTATTTTGTGTGTGTGTTGGCTTTTGCACCATGCCCACGTA
>JAOTIX010000095.1:13041269-13059367 GCA_027123715.1 Gaidropsarus macrophthalmus | reverse complement strand
TGTGTGTGTGTGTGTGTGTGTGTGTGTGTGTGTGTGTGTGTGTGTGTGTGTGTGTGTGTGTGTGTGTGTGTGACAGACAGGGAGGGCACAGGAGCGCAGACTAGGGTAATGCAGTGTGTGCCATGCCAAGCCCCACCTGCACATGACCTCTGTCATGCCCTTTATGGGTTGGTGACGTCTACACAGCATAATCACTCTATCCTCCCTCCCTCCCTGCTCTCTCTAGCTCTGTCTCGCTCTCCCTCCCTCTGTCTGTCTCGTGTCTCCCCCTCCCTCTCACCCCCACCCTCTTCTTACACTCCCTTCCTCTCCCTTCACCCAGTGAACAGTAAACACTGTGTGACTGTGTCGGAGCACATGAGCACACACACACACCCACACACCACACTGTCAGTCGTTCCACTGGCAGCGAGAGAAACCGGTGCGACGACATTATACCATCTCATTGTGACGACTTCACTCGATAATCTCGCCCATGGTATTCTTCGTCATATTTATGAATTGTTGCCGGTAGTTCCAAAGGAATCGCGAACGCCAGGGAACATACATGGAAACTATGGGTGAGTGAGAGCTGTTTTGTGTTGTTTTGTACATATTGTGCCGTGTGCTCAGTGTCCTTTTGGGCGACTTTCTGAACTAAGTGGCAGCAGTAGCTCAGGGGGTAGAGCGGTGGTTCGGCAACAGGAGGGTTGCTAGTGCGATTCCCCGGTTCCTCCTAGCGGAGTGTTGAGGTGTCCCGGAACAAGACACCCTACCTGTTCTTGACATGCTGGCTGTTGCCTTGTTGACCCGCTGTCGGTGTGCGAATGACAAAATGTATTTGTGTAAGTCGCTTTGGATAAAAGTGCCTCATAAATGCCCTTAATGTAAATGTCAATGTAATGAAACACTTGGATATATGTATGTAGATATATGTACTTCACAGTTTGCATACCTGGGAATGTAGGATGAGGTGTGTTTGTTTAGACATAGCAAAGACAAACACCTTTGCGGTGCATCTCCAATGGCAAACATTGTTCTATGAAGCTGTTATGGAACAGAGTGAGACGTGTCGGTGTCAACTTGATTTAAAGGCGTGGGTGTGTATCATGCAAATCATGCATCTACTCGTCCATATTGCAACAGTCGTTCTCAACGCTTGCAAGTTCGCGATGTCATCATCAGCCGTATCTTTTAACTGGAATCCTTTTTCCGCAATAAAAAGGGTTTCAACACTTCCAAGATATCTAATCTAACGTACGACACAAACAAGAAGTACGTCAACAGAAACCGCCTGAGAAATCAAAGCTCACCCCGAGGGTCGCAGCACAAACCTCTGCGCCCTGCACAAAAGCATTCTCTGTGGGGCTGACCCATGCCCACCACACACGCCTCTTTTGAAAAACCAATACAAAATATAAGGCAAGTAATTGTACCATGATGGTTATTACGCTCATGTGGAAATGTGCACATTTTGAAATCTCACCCCATTTCAAATCGCTCCTTTCTCAACTAACTGGAGCCTGAAATGACTTTACCATGGTTAACGAGGTTTGCTAAGGGTATCACGCTTAAAGGTTGTATCAGTGATTCTAGGCCGAAACCGCATCTCTGTAGGCAACCTATGCTCCAAGATCGTACACAAAAACAAATGGCAGAATCACTGATACAACCTTTAAGATAAAGTTAATATTTTCTCTCTCTCTCTCTCGCACACACACACACACACACCCACACACACACACACACACACACACACACACACACACACACACACAAACACACACACACTGCAACCCGTCCCTGAATGCTCCCTCTTCCTTCCCCAGCATGTCCGATGGGCGGGGGGGCGACCAGGATATACAACACCCTCAGCGGGGGCAGCAGTCCCTCCCTGCCCATCCCACCACCATCACCCCACCTCAACCGCCAGCCTCCCCCCGAGGGAGACCCACAAACATCTTTACACAAGGTACCAAACCGTTTCACTGGCGAGTCTCATGTTCTCACGTCTCACTCCTCACTACGTGGCTTCTGTGTCATGGATCACAGGGGAAGGGGAAGTCAGACCAACACCCTATTAATAGCGTGATTCTCTTTAAAGTCATCACAGCTCCAGTTCCTCAATTCTTAAAATATTCTTCCTCCAGTAGCTCTTTCAGTAATGTGATCGGCAGCCAACGTTAGAATTCATTGTATTTTCAAATGACCTAAACAAGGTGGTAGAATACCGACAGGCCCCACTAATGCCCCGCCCCCCTGCCCCCCCCTCCCTCTTGCAGGAGGAGGCGTCTGCCTGCAGTGAGGAGCTCCTCCGAGAGTGCGAGGAGGCCCTCAGAGGCCGGCCCCCCCGCTTCTGCCGGCGTTTCATGCCCTGCGGCGCCGCAGCGCGGAGCCCTGGCAGCGCCATCCGGGTCATGCAGTGGAACATACTGGCCCAAGGTGAGTGGGCGACCCCAGCACTGTATGGTTGGGGGTGGGGGGTTGGGTGCTCGCCTGTCTGTACCTGAACATCCGGTTTCCTCCAGCGCTCGGGGAAGGAGCGGACTGCTTCGTCCGCTGCCCTCCGGAGGCGCTGAGCTGGCCCGAGAGGAAGTACCTCATCCTGGAGGAGATCCTCACCCACCGGCCGCACATCCTGTGTCTGCAAGAGGTGGACCACTACCACGACACCTTCCAGCCTGTGCTGAGGCGGCTGGGCTACGGCGGACACTTCTTCCCCAAGCCCTGGTCCCCGTGCCTGGACGTGGAGGGCAACAACGGCCCGGACGGCTGCGCCCTCTTCTACGACCGATCGCGCTTCGAGTTCCTCGAAAGCGTCAGCTTGCGCCTCTCCGCCCTGCTGATTCCCACCAATCAGGTGTGTGTATGCGTATAACCCCTCGTTGTTGATTGCATGTTTCAGAACGGCCACCGATTTGAAGTCGAATTTAGATTCGACAAATCAACACTTTCTCAACATTTTGTCTGATTGTTGCCGCAGATCGCCGTGGTGACGAGGCTACGCTGCCGCAGCACGGCGAGGTGTGTGTTGGTGGCCGTGACCCACCTGAAGGCCCGCAGCGGCTGGGAGCGACTCCGGAGCGCGCAGGGCTCGGACCTGCTGGGCCACCTCCAGAACCTGATGGCCGGCGCCGGGCGGCCGCCGGACGCCACCAACGACCCCCCCTCCTTGATCGTGTGCGGCGACTTCAATGCCGCGCCGTCGGAGGAGGTGTACCAGCGCTTCGCCTCGTCCGCGCTCCGCCTGGACTCCGCCTACAAGAAGCTGAGCGGGGACGGCGCCGCGGAGCCCGGCTACACCACCTGGAAGATCCGTCCGAGCGGGGAGTGCTGCAGCACGCTGGACTACGTCTGGTACAGCCGGGACTCCCTGCGGGTGGAGGCGGTGCTGGACATGCCCACCGGGGAGCAGATCGGGCCGGACCGCCTGCCCTCCTTGAACTACCCGTCGGACCACCTCTCGCTGATCTGCGACCTCAGCTTCACGGAGAAGGAGTGACCGCTATGCTGGCGGACAGCGGGGACGGGAGGTGCCAAGGTGTGGCTCATCTCGACATCGAGGTGGTCCTGCAGGGGGGCCCCCTCTGAGTGAGACGGAGGGACAGACCCTAAGCCCCACGCACAATTAAGGCCCACAGCGGTGTGGAAATGGGCAAAGTACGCAGGCGACAGGCAATGTGATAAGATGCACAACATATGATTTGCACACCTTTTTGAGTCATCTGGGGAGAAGAGCCATGATGAAATATATGCACCTTCATTTCTGAGCCAATGAAGCCTTGTGTTCAAGGTCATGGAACGGGTCAGTGGAACCAGACACTGGAACTCCCCTCTGTGCTCCATCTGCTTTGGGTTCTACATGGCTACACCCTGGTGGCCTTTAACAACCATCCTCTTCTGAATGTAATACATTTTTTCAGCTGTCAAAACAGCTATCCAGAGGTACAAAAATAAATCATATATTTTGTGAGTCAAGGTTTTTTAAACCATGCAGACCCCAACTCATTTTCCCTGCTTGTACTCCATTACTTTCTTTCTTCCTCTCTGGATTTCAATGGGACACATTATTTTCTTCACAATCATTGGTCTGTAATCTATCGTATTATATTAAATAAATACTGGGTTTTTAATTATCCTCGTCAAGTTGAACTAGACTACCTAAGTCAATAAAAACCGGAATATTACCAAGTTAAGGATTCAAATGTCTTTATATCATTACAATCTACATGAATACACTTTGAAACAAGAGTACAACAAAATAGAATATACTTCAAATGTTGAATATACAAACAGTTCAGTCTGAACATGAACATCTTTCTCTCTTATATCCAGATTTCGTTTTAAGATTGCAAAAAGAAAAAAAGTAAGGAAATGTAAAGGACAGAGTCTAAACACAGTACAAAAGCCTCTTCCAGCTAAAGGAAGCCCTCTCCTTTATGGAAACAGGGGAAAAGGTCTGCAGGTTCCTATGGGGTTGTTGATCATTTGTTCGGCCGTCCGATAAAACAAACGAATGAATATGGGCCATTCCAATGATCCATGGGCCATTCTTTGCAAATCCAAAACGACGCAAATTACATTTTGTTGCACGTGTCCCTTTTTGTCCCACTGCCATCATGAAACCAAATAAATGACCGTTAACCTTCAATAAAACAAATGCATGTGGCAGGCCCACAATATGCGCAGAGAGACCCAGATGGGAAATTCCACAGGAGTGTATTTCTCCTTGTTGAAAGAAAGACGATGGTTGTGTCCATGACGACTGGACCAGGGTATTTAAAAAAAAAAAAATCGAACAGAACTGGAGTCAGTAATACTGTGCTTGGTACAAGTCATGAAGAAAACTAATTACTGTACGGACAGTACAGAAAAAGGGTCAAATTAAACTAAGGCTGTTCTGTTATCTTAAGTTGTACATTGTATAGCAGGTATATAATATATACACACATGCGCACGCACGCGCACACACACGCACGCGCACACACACACACACACACACAGAAGGTTTCAGTTGGCTCTCGTTTCTCTGAAACTTCAGTCAGACGGGTGTAGCAGCGGCCACATTCAGTCTGCACAGAGGTTCTCAGAGAAGGCTTAAGAACGATAATATGCTGGCTTCGACATTTGGCCCAAACCAAAAGATTTCTCTGTACACAGCACCGCCTCCCAAACTGCGATCATAGTTTGTTCTTTGCTTGTCAGTTGACATTTTGGCTATGTTACTTTGTACTGTAGTGTTATATCCCCCCCTCCTAGACCTCCTCATGAAATGGGCAGAAATGTAGTGGTTCTGTTTGGTCCTGTGAGCTTAATGATGAGTTCATCCAGTGGACCTCCGTGTCTCCGTGGTGGGGGGTGGGGGGGTTCCTATGCTGCCCATTTACGGTTGAGTCTGGTTGAAGCATGGTGGTGGTGGTGGTGCAAGGCCTTCAGTAAAGTCTCGCAGACTGTTGCTGGTTTAAACATAAACGTCTCGGGAGGAAGTGAGGGCATTCCCAAACAAATGAGATATTGAAAGAGAAGCTATTGATTGATGCAACTGTATATACCCTCGCACACTTACACACACACAGCGACCCCTTACCCCCACCACACACACACACGCACACACACACACACAAACAAACACTCACACGGGACTCTCGACCCCCGCCTCCTTAACGTTGTCCGTCTGGACCAAGATGACCTCGTCCTTCACCACCTTCACCACCACCACCTCCTCCTCCTCCGCCTCTTCCATGGCGTTGCCGGCCGGGCGGTGCTGGGCCGGCGCCCTCACCTGTACAGCCTGCACCTGGGCGGGGGCCGCGCCCAGGGCCCGCCCCGCCATCACCAGGTCCGAGGCTCTGATGATGCCGCTGATGATGTGGGGCCCCGCTGCCGTCGTCATTGTCGTCGACGTCGCCGTCTGACCGGCCCTCGACACGGCGACCATGGCTCCGGCCATGCCCCCCGCCGCCTGGGACACCAGAGTCTGCGGGTGGCCCTGGGAGGGCACGGCCAGGCGCACCACCTGCGTGCCGGGGGCCATGCCGACTGGGGTCAGGGCCCGCACGGTCAGCGGGCTGCCGAAGATGCTGAGGCCCGCCTGGGGGGTCCGGCCCGTCACGCAGCCCCCGGGGGCCTGCAGTTGGCACGGGATGGTGATGATCTTGGCCAGTTGCACCGTGATCTTGTCCCCGTTCTCCGCCGTGGCCGGCACCATGGTGGGGAGGGTCTGGATCATGACCTGGTTGGGGTGGGGGATGGAGCCTGGGTTAAAGACGTATGGTCTCTGCATGCTTGGCTCACTAGCGGGTTTAGCCACCAAGCTACCGAGGAGAGGACGGGCGCTTCCTCTGTAACCAACTTGGATGTGAAACCCTTGCTGGATCATTTCTGACCAATCGGGGCATCTCTTCATCGATAGTGACACCAGGTGTGTGAATGCTTCTCGATTGATGGTCGGTCATTTTTAAGGTGTCGTGTATAAAACTCTTAGCTCCATTCTGCTCTCTCCCTTAACAAATGTTGAAGCGCACCTTCAGCCACCTTGGAAGTGTGACCGCAGTGCTTTTGCGTGTCTCCGTGTTTACACACCTTCTGCTGGGAGGAGCCGCTGGTGCCCGTTGCCGTGCCGATGGGGGAGGCGTTGGTCAGGAGGGTGGCGTGTCCGGGGGCCCCGGGGGTCCCTGGCGCCCGCTGCATGCTCATCGTCGAGATCTTCTGGCCCATGGAGGTCGTCATAACGACGGGCACCTGCATGGCCACCCGCACGGTCCTGTCCGCGGGAAAAGCCCCATGCAAACACGCACAGTGAGCGCTCTGCCCCGCAGGTGGACCAATCACTGACGAGAGAGACTGCACCAACTGCACTCCTATTTATTTCGCTCCTATTTATTGCGCTCCTCTGATTGGATGCTTCTTCCAAAATCTGGTTTTAATCAAATTGCCTATAGAAATTTGGGTTTGAAATCCCGCCCCCACTGTCTGACTGTACTAGTAGGCCACGCCCACTGCCACGCCCCTTTCCTAACTGACCTGGGCCCCGAGGCGGTGGGGATGATGGCCGTGTGCGAGTGCTGGATCTGGCTCCCGTCCGGCGCTGCCGACACCGTCACTATCCTGGGGACGCCGCCGGCCGCCCCGCCGCCCGCTGCCACCTGATTGTTGTCCCTGGCAACCGCTGCCACGGCGCCCGGCCGCCCGCCGCCGCCCCTCAGGATGTTGGGCTTCTTGCTGCTGGAGGAGGAGACCTCCGTCACCTGGAGCAGCATGTCCGACGGCGGGGGCACGCGCTCGTAGGACGCCACCGCCGCCGCGCTCTGGAAGCCCATCAGCCCGCCGGGGCTGTCGGCGTGGTCGTCGATGACGACGATGTCTTTGGGCATTTCCTTGAACTGGTAGACCAATCGCTGGCCTTCCACCTTGGCCAGGATGCCTCGCTGGTAGTAATACCTGGAGGAGGAGAGGGAGAGTGGGGGTTAGGACTTGACACTCCATCCTCTGGTTGGTCAACAACACAACAACACCGGGCAGGAAGTTCCTCAAGACCGAATAAGGACATTCTGTTACTGAAAACTTTTCAACTTTTCGAGTTTTATTGATATAGCCCATTCCGTACACAGAACGGTAACGCAATGTGCTTAACATAGTCATGAAAGAAATCACATAAATTAAAATGTTTAAAATATATCATAGGAGATCACAGATTAAAAAAGTAATAAAATGAAAACATGTAAATAAAACAAAATACAAAACACAAAATGAAAACGTAAAATGTAATACAACACAAGTAAAATAAAAGCTAGAGTAATGCAGCACAGGTGTAAGAGTGAGTTATAGAAAGGCATCTGCAAACAGTTTGGTTTTTAATCTAGATTTAAAAATGGAGATGGTGGGAGAAATGTTGATATCTAGCGGTGTCTGCGGTCTGTTCCTCGTGGGTGAACGTCTTACCGTAGGGCGCGGCCCATGGTTTCGTAGTTCATGTCCGGCTTGTTCTTGTGTTTCCCCCACAGCTTAGACACGGCCTTGGAGTCCACCAGCTTGAAGATGCCCTTCTCCCTCTGGGTCCACTTGATGTACCTGGGGCAGGTGTTCTTGTCCTGAAGCAGCTCCAGCAGGAACTCCCACAGGTAGGTGGTGCTGCCTGCTGTTATTAGGAGAATAGTGTGTGTGTGTGTGGGGGGGGGGGGGGGAGCAGGAGAAAAACATGAATAAAGCTGCTCACAAGGTTCTTGGAAAGCTTCAAGTCAATTGTAGTAGGCGGTGTTATGGCCCTGCTCATGAGCCATAACAAAACAAGAGAGATACAAGGAATAAACTGCAAAAATTAACACATTTATAACCATGTAACAAACGATGTATTAAGTCCGGACCTTACCTAACCAGGCCGAAGCCAACGAAGCAAAAGCATGGTAGTCAGAAACATGTAGTCATGTAGTCGTACGATCGTCTTTCTGATCCAACTAGCTTTCCAGATACAGCACAGGTAGGGAACACCACTTTACTGCCTCCTCCACCATGACTGTATGGACAAACCTTGACTAAGTAGGGCACCTTCAAACAGCGTATACAAAGTGTACCTTTTCCCTCTCTTGGCCTCTTCTTGATGCCTAGGTCCGGGGAGCCGCTGACCACAGCCGACTTCGCCTTTCGCCCCGCTAAACGGAGAGATGTTCCATCAGTCAAAGCAGAACTCAACTGTAATAGTCCTGTACACACCACTAGATGGTGCTGTAGCTAATAAACAAGGGAGGGTTAGGGTGGGGGGGGCGGGACTTCCTGTCTCCTCTACCTTTCTTCTTCCTCACAGGTTCTGGCTCGGGCTCCTCCTGCTGCGTCTCCATTTCTTCGTCCTCCTCCTCCTCCTCTTCTTCTTCTTCCTCCTCATCATCCTCATCGTCCTCCTCCTCCTCACAGCAGTCCTCGGTGGACACCTCCACCTCGGTCTCCGTGATCATGTCAGGCCGCATGGCGGCGTGCAGGAAGTCCGGCGTGGAGACGCACGGCGGGACAAAGACATCTAGAGAGGGCAGGAAAGGAGGGGCGGAGCGTTGTAAGGGCCATGCTACGGGTTCCAACTCTGATGCAATACATACTGTTAGATTATATAGTGAGATAGATTTGTCGGAACATGCCATGCGTAAGGAACGAGAAGACTCTGTTGGTTATTTTCATAACGATCAGTGATAACAAGGTCAATGTTATTGAGATAAAACCTCAATAACAAACACAAACTGTGTGTGTGTGTGTGAGAGAGACAGAGAGGGTTACCTGGACTGTGGTCTCCCCTGAGGCTGGAGGGCGAGTCCATATGTAGTAGGGCTTCAGCTGCCTCGATGGTCTTGTCCGAGCAGAAGAGTCTGCTGCCATGGACAGAAGCCTCCACTGAAACACAGGTCGTATCCATGGCGTTTAGAAAACTTCTGAGACATACAGTCTGTTATACAGTCTGCCCTGTTGTTATTTGTCCTGTCTGTCTTGTCTCAACTTTAGCATTTTAGTTTAGCATTTATTTTGTAGTTTAGAGTCTATTTTGATTGATTTTCATTAGTACTTGTATTTTTTATTGTATTGTATTTTATCTTGTGTTTTTCCAATGCTGCTGGACTTTTGTAACATACGAATTTCTCCTACGGGTGATTAATAAAGTTGTATCCCATCCAATCTGACACACATGTGTGGCAATCAAAGCACTTCCAGTGCCTATGATGTTTGCATGCCATGCAAAGGAGATATAGCTTCCCATGATGCATTTCATTTGCATATTACATTTAAATTCACTCATATTTCTTTGAATCGATTTGGAAGTAATTACATTAGTATACATTATACATACATGTATACATTGGCCATTGGTTTACTTCATTTGAAACGATGAAGCACAACAAGGCACACTACAATGGTAGTTTAAGTTTAATTAAATTATTAAAATAAAGTATAGACCTGGATTATAAAACACAATACATGGCACCGGAATATAATACATATTGTATGGACCTGGATTACATAATGTATTAAAAAAAACAAGTACCACAGATATTCCCCAACACAAGACAAATATATTAACAGGTAATCAATCAGCAACATAATCTAAAATGTCTAAACTTGGAAGAGGGAACCAGGATGAAATAAAGGGAGACACTGCAGTGACAGATATGTTAACTGCCCATTTGGCACAAGCAGCGCAAAGCCACGGGCACCTGCTGTCGTTGTCAATCACTTGCAAGAGACACACTATCTTCTTACACCCTACCTTGTCCATGTTTGGCTATCTGAGTGAGTGAACAGGCATTGCATAGGAAAGAGCAGAGTTCTATCTTTAGACTAGACACAAACCTCCATGACACCCAAGGAAGCAGCAAAGCAGGGCCCTTATAGGCCACCGTTGAAAAATTGTAAAAAGGTATTTTAAAGGGGTGCTTTAGAGACACACCAAAAACAAGCTGTCTCTGACACTTGCTGTGTCAGAGATCTTGGTTCGACCTCGCCAGACATGTTGTAATGGAAGCTGGTTATAAAAAATATATTAATAAGAATGGGCAGGTTCATGGTTGGATACAATTTATATATGCACATACATAACCATGAACCTGCCCATTTTAATTTAGAAAATTAATTTCATTTAAATATGTTTGAGCGGTGAAAATTGAAAGAGTAAACATGATGTGCAAATGCACAAAGAAAACTACAATGTTGTACTACTTAAAGGCGCCAAGAATAGCAGCAAGCGTCACAAAAAGTAGTGCGGCAGTAGTTTGACTTCCGTGTTTACACTCTTCATCCTTTCCCTCCAGTTCTCGTCAAAGACGTTCACAATTCCCCGTCACTCAACGCCCTTGCAAAAAGTGATTGGTCCGTTTGGCCATCAAGACCCGCCCCTACAAGAACACTATTCGTTCGGAGGAGGCCATATCCCGCCTCGATCTCGCCATTGGACAACTGTCAACATCGATCAAACGTAGCGCCCTCCCTCAATGCATAACAATGCTTCCGCTATAGATTTACTTTAAGGTTTATCATTTCGGAGTTCAACGAGAGAAAACTTGACAGCTTACCGAGTATTACAAAAAGAAAACACACCAAATATAAATACAATTAGTTTTTTCAACTTGTGTCTATAATCGTTAGTACAACAACGTTCAAATAACTCAAATCAATCACGCCATCCCAGGTTTGGAATTGACACCAACAAATTAAGATCAATGTAGATTAATGCACCTTTATTCTCGAAATGAGGACTGTTTGGCGCAAACGATACCAAATAATATCTTTGTTTCAGGTGGAAAATATCTGCCAATGTGGAAACAATGCCACGACAAAGTTCAAACAACGCAACAAAGACGGACACAACGATTCCCATAATAATTTATAGCAGGATGACATAGAACGATACAAGATATCGCCGGTTCTGAAACGTTTATAAAAATAAATCCACATGTCCTTCCGACTCAGACAGCGTGGCAAAGACGTAGGAAAGACAACATCCTTACACTTCCTGGTTTCTCACACGAGTTGTGAACCGTTATCATGCCACACACGGAGTGAATAAATGCCCATCCTTGTATGCAAATGATAGATTGTGCAAAATCCTCCCGATATATGTTAACCGTGAAAACATGGGAGGAGTGTAACATTTTAAACCGGCTTTAAAAATAATGGAGTAGCAGCGCCATGCAGGTTGCTACCAAGGTGATCACTTCCTGATTGCCCTCGACCACATCAGGAAACAACTTAGTAGAAGGAGGCACCGTGGAAACACAAAGCATAGTTTGAAAATAGTTTTCTAAGCAAGGCTTTTCATTAATGTACGTATATTACCTGCTCTGATGAGCAGATCGAGTTGATTAGCGGGCCCCTCATGCAGTGAAGTCGCCATGTTCTCCCTTGCTGTAGATCCACATTGACTGCTCTCCGAATTGCACTGGAAACTACTCAAATCACTCCGCCGCTAAGGGAAATCTCCTCAGATTCAGCCAGACATATAGCCGTAGGGCAATATCCTTCCGCCGCCATACACAGGAAATCCTCGCAACTCGTTGCGTAGAAGGACGTCAACAAAAAAACCGGAAGACAAAATTCCTTGAGTAAACTATGGATTTTTGATCAGCTCTAAAGTGAACCAATTACGTATCTCAAAGGGTCACCGCTACTTTATGACTTATATCTGACCACTGATCTCTGTGTAAACAAACATGCAATTAATAACCTAGGGCACATGCCTCACTTTTTGATTTTTGCTTTTGGACTGAAAAGCAAATATCTCTGGGCGATTTCTACCACCAAATATTTAGAGATAAGGTTATAAAGCTAACACTGCAACATATATGGCATACAATACATGTTTCAATATGAACAATAGTCCTTTTAAATTGCATTACTAAATCATTAAGATTATTTTTTCTAAAATATTTGGTTCACAGCACAAACACATGCAGCATTAATTTGTCATCTTATTTTAGCCACATTTATGAAAAAATATAATGATAATAATGTAATTGAAAAAGTTCTGTTAGAATGTGATCAATGATCCCATAACCTCAAAACCTTTTGGAAGAAGTCAATGTTAGCCAAAGTCTAACATGTATACATATGACATTTATGTAGTGAATCTGAAAAAGGTCCAGCTAGCTTGATAAGAATTTAAATATAAAATAGATGAAACTATAGCTTACATGCTGTGGATTGATGTAAGATTAAAAGAGCTAGGGTTTCTAATGAGGCCACTACTGTTGCCAACAACACACATAAACCTCTCCCTATAGGTCTTCATGAAACATGCTTTGATGAAAAAAGCAAATTGTATAATGTTAATGTTCGGTATTTTCAAGATTACCTTTATGTTTACATTTTGGGGTGATATGTTCTGTTACTGCCGAACAGATGTCTTTAGTACAGCTGTACGACATAATGGTTCACCCGGGGAAACCAAGTGCTGACTTTCTTTACTACTAATAACTGGGAAAATGTATTAAATAATCCACAACTTTCCATACAAGATTCCTTGCCTGTTTGAATACTTTTTGTTGAGTGTTTTTTGTTCATACATTCCTTTGGATAACAATATGTTATATGGTATTTCCAATCAGAACATTCTGCAACATCAATTCATTTCCAACAGGTAATGCCATTGACCTTGATCAAAACAAAGTAGGCCTCCAGTTCCATAACGATAAAGGAGTACAACAGAATATCCCCTAGATGGCAGTATCTGCCAAGCGAGGTAACGCAGCAATTGTTTGCAACTCAAACAGTTGTGCTGCTACTTTTCATTTTTGTTTAATCTGATAAGAAGATTGTTGATCGTTTCTAGTATTAACTAAATTACCCACACATGGGTAATGTCTATGTGTGCAGTTATACTTACAATCTGTACGGTCCACATAACTGAAAAATTAAATGGGCCGAATGATTTGCAACACCAAAAGTCTAGCCTGTAAATCTGACCCCAACCCATCACCCCTCATCCATCCAAACCCACTCAGAAACAGCATATGGCACTGCCCCCACTTCATTGAATTGGATTGCTTTTCTCACACCTAGTGGCACTTGGATATTGGAATGAGCATGCTAGCTCAATATGATCTGCACAATCCTGATCAATTGTTTAAAAACATCAGAAGACCCATCTATTCCCAAAATATGTTCAAATATACTATGAAATTGCGTACCTTTTTCGGTAAGTACCTGGTACTCAGCCCAGTTACCCATTAGACTCACACCATATCTGTAAATTTACCTCACCGTTATAAATACAGTACAGTTAAAATAAGAGTGACGAATGTAAAAAGCCACACTCTACACACCATACAGTTTTGAACTCCAAACGCTCAAACAATACTGCAGTCACAGAACACCGGTAGACAGTCCAGCGTTAAACAGACTTGATGGGACAAAAAGGGCATTTGAACCACCACAACACATCACAGAAAACAAAAATCAGCCGTCTACGAAAGAAACTCAGAGTAACGCGACAGATGGCAAACAGAGATAGGTAATACAAGAAACTGACCTGCATGATCCTCTTCGGACTCCACCTTGCGTCAAATACCCTTTGCCGCGGTACACCCCCCACCAGAGTGCAGGGTCTGGGTCCCAGACCCCTGACATCACTCACTAGAGGGGACAAAATGAAAGTGAAAGTGAAGGGATGACAGCTGGGATGAGAGAGCAGCAAAGAAATTAGATTAGGTATGTGATGACTAATCCGGCAAAGGAGGACTGTGGACAGCCCTGTATCTATCGGGTCCATTAAGTCTCCGTCTAATTCTCCACTAAAAGACAACAGTAAACAGATAATACTGCTGTGGCTACCGTATGGCTGATTCAGAATCAGACAAGCCCCTCTGTTATGGAGGTTATGTGCAGGTTCAAATCAAAACAGTACACTCCAGGCTTACGCTAGTCAATGTATCAAATAAATAAGTTAAGTTTGATATTAGGTGTGTGTGTGTGTGTCACAAAAAGTGTGCCACTTTTTTCCTCCATGGTTGTAGCATGCTCCAGCAGCGCACCCCCTCCAGCTGTCACTATCCACCCCAATCCCTTGAGAACGTCACCCAAGCTTGAGTCATGTCTGGGATTCACGTAGCACCTCCATCTGGTGGCTCTCTGGAGCACTGAGCTGTGCCTGCGAGACCATATTTGAAGTCACACGGTTACATTTCCAACAGATAAATCCCATTGAAATTCAGACGCCAACCAGACACAGGTTGAATTGAATTCATGCAAAGCCTAATAGGAGTGTCTCTAGCCACACATCCCAATGGTCTCTGCATGTGGCCCTTGTCTTTTGACTCATGCGGCCTAATGAAGTGGAAACGTTGAATAGATGTGAAAATATACAGACTTCAACACCACCACATCTACATGTTTATATATATGGGCCTCGCCGATATGTTTGTAACGGCAGAAATAACTCCACAATGACCACAACAGTTGGTACTTCTCAGGGTAACCTGCATTCATTCTGTGGGTGCCCACATATTCAACATAGCTAGTGCACAAGCTGAGTGATGAACATGATCTGTTGAAACTGGTGCACACATTATTGCATTCTTCACTTGTCCCCTAGGGAAAAACTAATTGCACACATGTGACACATGCAAGCGTTTACATTATTTCATAATCAGATACACACTCAACTCCTCAATTTGGCACGCCTGTGTACTGACTCGATTTTGAATCTGAATTTGTTTTGATTCGAGGGAATCAAAAATCGAACCTTGATCCCACGAATCAAGGTTCATGGGAAGGAACACAGAGCAACCTTCCTTGAAGCACAGAAACAAACATTCCATGCTGCCTATCTCTTTCCTCCTCTCAAGGTCTAGGCCAACTCTCCCTCTCTCCACAGGCTGAGCCCTCCAGGAAGTGCACGTCTGCCAGCTTGGGAAAATGACTGACTAACAGGAAAGCAGAGAGATCAACCAACCTCTGATATAAATTACACGCAAACACAAGTCCAATGAAACTACAATAGAGATAGGGAAGGAACCATGGCTGTTGGCAAGAAACAAATATTTGTTCTGCTTTATGGTATTTCGGTGGTTACAATAAGTTACCAGAAACAGGATCTATGAGCATTGGAAGATGGACAGATAAAAACGTTGATGAATGAAACAAACTGTGCGAATGAGGGAGAGGACCCCATAAGCACAGTCTCGTAGGGTGGGCGAAAGGTCAAGCCCCACTCTGTAATTCTGAACGCTATTTAATTGATGAGTCAGGCAGAGCCGGTATTGCCTTCTCTGCAAGAGGGAAAGGATCGGTTCCAGAATAGCCCCTACCATTTAATTATTTAGTAACACCCATCAGATGCCACGGATCTATTGAACTGTACACTCTGAATTGACGGCGAGGTTTTTCTGTCTGTCAACACACATTGGAATCAACTGTCCACAAGTCTCTACAATTCGGGACTACATTTGCCCAACTGCATTGAACAAAATGATTTCAGTAGCATAACATTAGCATAAAGCTACTCCCAAAAGCATAATCTACTCAAAACACGTTGACTCACCAGAACACTCAGAACGGGGTGTGGACTGTGAGTGACACACATATTACACGATTGGCTGGCTGTAATGCAGCAGCAGGTGCAGGGAAAGAATATTTGCAAATCTAGAAAAACATCAAAGTAATCTCTACTAGGTATGTAACCGCAAAAGCAGAACAAGGTAAAGTTATATATAACATGACAGCTCTCTACATAAATGTTAAGTGTGTTGTTCTTTTATTAATCTGTTTATTGTTCATTTGAGACATTTGGGAATACAGCTCCAACAGCCTATAAGTGCTCAGTTAATCAACACTTAATTGGTTTGTTATATTAACTACAAGACTACCATCACAACAAAGACATCCATATGGACATTAATCAGTGTGGACAGAGACACTTGTTCTACCCCCACCTCTCGTCTTTTGGCCAAACCCACACGAAGGACACTTGTGTGTGTCTGTGTGTGTGCACGAGTAAAACATCACAGTTCGAAGTCAGGTGTCACATGGTGCCAACCAATAGGCAAACAGCAGACGTGGCACTACTACTAACAATGACCGAGGCTGTTTTACTGTCCCCGAGCTGTATCAGTGAACCTCTCCAGACACAATAGGGGTTTGGGTATAGCCTGGTCAGAAGGACGGATGGAAGGAAGGGAAAAAAGTAAGACCTGCTCATGTGTGCTTTGTGGTCCATTTCACAGATATAAGGTCAAATGAATGTTAAATAGCAATCTTGTAGATGCATAAACAGGTAGAACAGGACCTGCATCAGGGGTTATACACACACACCAAACAGGTAGAACACAAAACTCCCATTGAGGCTCTCAAATGCAAAGTAGGTCAGGGAGGACGTTTCCTGGTGACCGTTGGATTTCCAGATAAACAGGCTAACTGAATAATAACAACAAGACAAGACAAAGAGTGAGAAACACTAGCATGTGTGACCCTTGTACCGCAGCACCATTATTATCAGCAGCTTTTAACCACGTGAAAAGTACTCGCCAAGCCGTAAACTCACGGCCCCCTAAATGCACGTTCTGAATCAACACGCCCGATAATAAGTCAAATAACCCCTGTAGCTGTGCTAGGTTCTTACCGGGGTTGTAGGAGGGCGGACCGCAGGACTTGATGGTGAATGTTGGTCTGTGTGTGTGTGGCTGAGTCTGAGTGAGTCAGAGAGTCTCATGACCACACTGGAAACTGCTTAATCATCTGGCAGGGCAGACTTTCCCAGTGAGGCCATGCTTCCCTGGAGGCGTGCAGCGCAGGCCAGTCGAGGCGGACTTTGGTGGCCGATCTTCCGATAAATGTAATGTATCCGAGAAAAAAAAAATAGATTACAGTGGACGGTGTGAGACCAGACATTCCCGTCTCTGTGCGGATTCGGATCCCTCTTTGAAAAGAGGTTTGTGGCGTGCAGCAAACGTCACCACGACATCGCCTTAGATGTTTCTATCCTCCAGCACTGTCTGCCTGAGTGCGGTCTACTGCTGCCTGCCTTACTCCATGCTCTGTAAGGAACCCTACAGAGACACTCAGCACTTCTCAGCTCTAGCCCTGCCCTCAGATCACATGACACCAAGTGTGTGTGGGTGTGTGTGCACAGGAACACACACACACAAACCAAATCACATGTTCCTTTGACAACAGAGCTTTTGTTTGATAGATAGAGGGCTGTTCCAAGTAACGCCCTACCGTGGGGCTACAACAATGATTGCGATCAACCCCATAACACATCATACACCAGGATATTTAGATACCTAAAAATGCAGCACATGGGGTATTCTGCTTCAATGCTCACCGGGTCAATTTCAGTTGCAATAGGCTATACAAACTGAGCTGCCATCGCAAACAAATGTATGTATTCTTTAACCGGTCTAATGGCAGCATTCACGCAAATAATAAGACAAGTGTGAGTCTCAAATGTGAATCTTCAAAGGAATTGACTTTGATCTGCAATATTGGCGGATCTGTTGGGACTTTTTCAACAACTCACACTCACACACACTGTGCTTTATTAGACTCCCCCCCACCCCCTCCCCCACACACACACACACACACACACACACACACACACACACACACCCACACACACAACCACACACACAACACACGGACAATGACAGCCC